>PVKA01004148.1:0-101978 GCA_004027165.1 Ctenomys sociabilis | reverse complement strand
CTAAAAGCCGACATAATATCCTGTCCAACCACCATTAGTGCAGATCTTGCCTCTCATAGAATTATGTAGAAGCACAGCGTTATCTATCCCAACTGTACTGTCTATACACACACATCCTGATTTTTTCTTTCTACAACCCTTCCTTTGTCTACACCTGTCAAAAGTGGGCACTCCATTGACATTCAACTACCTTAGGTTCATCTGAAAATTGTATAATCATCTCAGATGCCCATTTCTTTGGCTGGATCTTTGAATTTTGGAGGTCAGGTTTGTGTGTGTGTGTGCGTGCGTGTGTGCGTGTGCGTGTGTGTGTGTGTGTGTGTGTGTGTGTGTGTGCAGGGTCTCATTACACAGCTGGGACTCATACTGATCCTCCTGTTTTCAACTTCCCCAGGATTATAGGCATGCTCCACCGCACCCGGGCTCAGTTGCCAGCTCAGTGTGCCAGGGGCTGGTACTGCCATGGCATGTGGTTCCAGGGGTTGAACCCCAGTCTCTGAGCTTGCCTAAGTAGGCACTTAGTCCTCTGAGTTATCTCAGTAGCCCTCGATTTTTCATAAAATGTGTTTGGTACAGTGTCTCACTACACAACTTAGACATATAGAGGTCCTCTTTACAGCCTTCCCAGCACTGGGATTACAAGCATGCACCACTATACCTGGTCTCTGTTCCCAGCTCAGTGAGCCTTGGAAGCAGACCAGCATGGTATGTGGTGCAGAGATGGAAATCCTATTCCTCTGCTTGCCAAAGCAGGCACTCAGTCCACTGAGCTACCTTGCTGGTCTCGGGACAGAATGTTAAATTTTTTCTATATATCCTAGATAGAAGGCCTTTGTTGGAGGGACAGTCAGCTATAATTCTTTCCAGTACATTGGTTTGTTTTATTCCCTCATGTCAGATTTCCTCTGAAGCTCTGAATGTTTTAAAATTTGAGATCCCAGTTGTTAAGTCTTTGAAGTATTTCTTGTGTTAGTTGGGTTTTTGTTCATGGACTCTCAACCTTTCCCTATGACTTTAAAAATTCTATTTATACTTTGCTCCAGAGGATTTAGAATTTTTGTTTTAAATTAAATTTTTAATCTATTTTGATTCTAGTAAGCAGATGGTGATAGACATGAGTCTAATTTTAGCCTTCAGTATGTGGAAAGCCAGTTTTTCCAGCACCATTTATTGACAAGGCTATCTTTCTTCTCCTGAATATCTTTGGCCCCTTTGTCCAAGATAAGATAGCTGAGTGTGTTTGCAGTTGTGCCTGAATCTTCTATTGTGTTTCATAGAACCTCAGGTCAGTCTCTAGGCCAGTACCATGTGGATTTTATCAAGTAGCTTTATAGCATAATCTCAGGTCAGGGATTGGGATACCTCTGTCTTTCCAAGGATTATTTTGAACATTCTGAGTCCCTTCTGGTTCCAATATAGTTTGAGAAAAGTTTTCTCTAGCACTGTGAGGTATAGTAATGCTATTTTAATTGAGACTGCATTGAATCTGTATAACAATGCTGGGAGTATGTCCATTTTCACCGTGTTGGCACTTCCTCCCCAATAGCATGGAACATTTTTCCATTTTGTCAAATCTGTTTTAATATTTTTTTCTCAAAGTGATATAATTTTTACTGTGTAAATCTTTTATTTCTTCTGTGAGGTTGATTTCTAAATATTTCATTTTGGGGGTATTATTGTGAAAGTGTAGTTTCCCTAATTTCCCTCTCAGTGTGCTCATTATCTATGTACAAAAGTTATACTGATTTTTCCTGATTTGACTTTATATCCTGCTATGTTGCTCAATTTGGAGATTAAATCTACAAGACTTTTTGCAGTCCTCATTGTAGAGTATTGTGTCATCTGCAAATAGTGATAGTTTTACTGCTTCTTTTCCAATGTTATTCCTTTTATTCCTGTCTCATTGTGCTGGTGTATGTTACCCAAACTGTACTGAATAGGAGTCGAGACAGTGGTCATTTTATCTTCCTGATTTTAAAGTGAAGGCCTTCAAGTTTGAGAATTTAGTATTATATTTGCTATTATATTCTCTCAGATGGCTTTTATCAAGTTGAGATAAAGACCATCTATTTTGATTTTTGTAGATTTTTTTTTAATCATGAATGAGTGTTGGACTTTGTCAAAAGCTTTTTATGCAGCTATTGAGATGGTCATGTTATTTTTGTGTCTGGCTCCATTGATGTGGTGTATTACATTTATGGATTTCAATATGTTGATCCATCCCTGTGTTCCTGGGATGAATCCCCCTTGATCATCATATGTAATCCTCTTGATAATTTGCTGCATTCTGTTTGCTAGTATTTTACTGAGGAATTTTGCATCTAAATTCATGAGAGAGATTGGCCTGTAGTTCTCTTTTTAAATTGGGTATTCTGTGACTTTGGAATCAGAGTAATACTTGCTTCAGTAATGAGTCTGGGGCAATTCCTTCCCTTCCAATTTCATTGAAGAGTTTGACTGATCCACATGCTGACACTGACAACGGATCTATGAAGTGCAATAGAGGGTTTTGGGATAAATCCCAAGGGGACTCGACTGACCTTGTCATATACAAAAGTTACATTTCTTGTTATATAGTCTTGCTTTATCTTGGTCTTAACCATCCAGTAGAAAGGTGTAGAAATGAGATATGAAAAAGTGAAGCCATTTAATATGCTGAGCTGTGGAAGGCTCAACTCATCAGATTCAGACATTGCCAGTCCTGTGGATGACCCACTACTATTGTGGACTATTGGACTATATTGGAATATTTTGCAGAATTCATGCACCTACAATATTTGGATAGCAATGGAATATCCATCTCTGATAAAAGTAAAGAAAGAAAAGGTAATACAAACAAAGGACCATTTTGTATATGTACATACAAAATAGTTAGGATAGATATACAGCTACTTTCTTTTAATTCAATATGAAGAGAGATTTATGCTAATAGTGTTTGGCTGGGATATCATGTCTCCATCATGGACTATGAACGACTGCTACAAAGACAACAATATGCAATAAATTAATTATTGAGAGCTGGGCGTGGTGGCGCATGCCTGTAATCCCAGCACTCGGGAGGCTGAGACAGGAGGATTGTTGTGAGTTCGAGACCAGCCTGAGCTACAAAGTGAGCTTAAGGCCAGCCTGAACTGCATAGTGAGACCCTGTCTCAAAAAGACAAAAAAAAAAAAATAAAAAATAAATAAATAAATTAATTAATTAATTAATTAATTATTGTAACTTTCGTACCAACCTGTTTTGAAGCTATCTCATTGCAATTTTTTTTCTCAATAAAATCAATAGAAAAGAGAAGAGTTTGAGAAAAGTTGGTGTTAATCTTTTCTAAATTTCTTGTAGAATACACCTTTGCAACTTTTGGAATGTGTTTTTTTGTTGTTGGAAGCATGTTTATTACATTTTTTCTTTCATTACTCATTATTGGATTATTCAGTTTGTATATCTTCTTGACTCAGATTTGGCATTTCATATGTATCTAGCAAACTCCATTTTCCTTGTGTTTTCCATCCTTTTAGAGTAAAAATTTGGAAGTAGGTATTGATGATCTTCTGAACTTGTATAGGGTCTAAGAGATTTTTCTATTTTCATCCTTTATTGTATTAATTTGGGATTTTCTTTCCTTTGCTTGATTAAGTTGGCTAGAGGTTTATAAATTTTATTTCTTCTTTCAGAGAACCAACCTTTTGATTCTTTGTATTGTTTCTTCCTCTCCATTGCATTAATTTCTGCTCTAAACTTTATAATCTCCTGTCTTCATTGTGCTTGGGCTTAATTTACTCTTCTTTTTCTAGGAGCTTGAGGCAAAACTTAAGATTTTTTTGGGGGGTGGGGCTTTGTTCTGTTTTCCTAACATGCAAATTTACTGCTATAAATTTTCTTCCTAATACAGCTTTCATTATATCCCATGAGTTTCAGTAAGTTTTATCTGCACTTTCATTTGACTGTGAATTATTTTTAATTTCCTTTTTTTTTTTTTGGCAGAACTGGTGATTGAACTCAGGCCCTTGCACTTGCCAGGGAAGCACTTATTCCACTGAGCCATCTCCCCAGGCCCTAATTTCTTACTTAATTTCATCTGTGAACCACTGCCTGTTTAGGAGGTTGTTATTTAATTTTCATGTGTTTATGATGTTTTTCCAGTTATCTTTGTCAATAATTTGCAGTTTCATTACACTGTGGTCGGATAGTATTCAAGGAATAATTTTCAATTTCTTTGCATTTACTCCAGAATGCTGTATGTGTTGGTATATGGTCTTTTTTGAGAATGTCGCATGTGCAGCTGAGAGGAATGTCTCATTCTGTTGTTTCAGGGTGAAACACTCTGTAAAAGTATACCAAGGCAATTTCTTCACTAATTCGGATTAATTCTGCTATTTCTCTGCTGACATTTTTGCTTAGTTGATCTATCTCTTAGTGGTGTGATAAGTTCCCCCATTACAATTGTATTATTTCTCATTTGATTTTTCATGTCTGTTAAAATTTGTTTTATGTAGATGGGTGCTTCTACATTGGGTGTGTATATATTTATAATTATTATCTCTTCCTCTTGGAATTTTCCTTTAATAAGTACATAGTGACCTTCTATATCTCTTCGAATGGTTTTTGGTTTGAAGTTGATATTGTCAGCAACCAGAATAGTTACCCCTGCATTTTTCTGATTTCCTGTAGGATGGAGAGTGTTTTCCATCCTTTTACTTTTTGTCTATGAATTTCTTTTGAGTTAAATGTGTTACTTGTATACAGCTTATGGTTAGATTTTGTTTCTTAATCCACTCTGGGAGGCTGCTGCTTTAAATTGTTGAATTGAAGCTGCTTACATTGATGGTTATGACTAATACATACTGGCTTATCTTTGCCATATTGTTTTCTCTCTGCAGGTTCTAGTATTTTTCCCTCTTTTTAATTACTTGCTCTGCTTGGTGGCTCCTTTCTGTTGTTGAAGATGTGACCACTTTGTCTTTCTAGAGTATCTATCTGTCAGTACTCTTTGTAGGTTTGGTTTAGACATCAATAATTTCTTCAGTTGATCTTTGTCATGGAAGAATTTTATCTTGCTAAGTAATTTGATAGATATTTTTGCAGAGCATATCAATCTGGGTTGGACATTATTTTCTTTCAGGATCTGAAATGTTTTACTCCAAGCTCTTCTTGATGTTGTGGTCTGTGTAGAGAAATCTGCCATGACTCTGATGGGCTATCCATTATAGGTGATCTGTTTCTTCTCTCTAATAGGTATGAATATCCTATTCTTTTGCTGAATTTCTGGGATCTTGATTATTATGTGCCTAGGAGTAGATTTATTTGATTATGGCTGTTTGGAGTTCTGTATGGTTTGTTTATGGGTATGTCAGGTTCTTTTCTCTTGTTTGGAAACTTTTCTGCTGGTACTTGGGCAAATAATTTTTTTATGTCATTTGTGCTGTCTCCTGCTTCTTCACTGACACCTATTATTCTTATTATTTCTTTTGCATTACCTTAGGGCTGCTGAATCGCTATTTCCTGGTTCTTTGTTAATTTTAAGTGATCTTTTCTTTCACTTTCATTAGCTGCACCACTGTTTTTGAGGTCTGAAAGTCTATCATCCATTTTATTCAAGCAGTTTTGTCAGCTTTCAATGGAGTTCTTAATATCCTGGATATCTGCTTGAACCTGTTTCATGCATTTAATTCCTTCCTATAATGTTCATTCAGTGTACCCATCATTTTTGTATTCTCCTCTGTATCTTCTTTAGCTGTGCTGAGCAAATCTTTCATGATTGTGGTCATTTCTTTTTTGACATGACAGATTATTTCTGATCTTGTTTCCTTAGTTCAGTTGTTCTCATTCCAGAAATTTCAGGTTTATGATTTCTAAGTTCTTGTATATCCTTGTCTCCTGGATTTGTTCTGGGTGGGCTGGAAGATTAAGATTGCCTTTTGCTCCTGAATTTTGGGTATTTTTGAAACTCCCAGCTATTACCCCTACTTAGCAGTGGTGGGTGAGTGGTGAGGCCTGTGTCAGTAAGGTTTCTGCTACAGTTTGGAGCAGGATGGGACTCACAAAGGTTCTCACTGTTAGTGGGGGTAGCTGGCCAGTATGCAACAAGGCTTTTGTGTAGGGGTGGGTGTTGGCTGATTCACCAGGATCCCATGGGCTGCCCAGGATCCTGCTAAATTCTTAAGAGTGGACCAGTGTCAGCACAAGCTCTACTCCTGTGCACTGGAGGTATCAAATTCACAGTCCTGCTTGCTGGAGTCCTGTCGTCCTCCCAGAGACCTCTTACGTTCCTAAATGGATGGACTAGGAGCCAGGAAATCTCTCCACCTGCATACACCTGGTCCACAGATCACGGCTCCCTGGAGTCTTGTCTGCTGCTCAGTGTCCTTCTAAGTTTCTAAAAGGTTGAGCTACCAACAGCAGAAGTTCTGCGCCTATGCACTTGGATCTAAGGTCAGAGCTTCTATACTGTACCCTGACCCAAGAAGAAATTTCATCTATTATGCTAGCAGAAATTAAGGAGTTAGTTAAAATGCAAACAATAAATACATATTCCAGAAAATCAGAGGTCAAAATTAGCCAGAGTTCAGCTTGTCCTGATACAATCCATCTCAAGTGCAGTCAGTGTCCCACACCACCTCCCCAGTGTACTGTAAAATTGAGAAGCTGTTTACCATTTCTTGAAAAATATCTTTTGATTGAAATAAAGGTCTCTTTTTTCCCTAACCAAAATGCAGATTAGAACAAAAAGTCAGTAATTTTTTGACATTTATATACAAAAACTTCAGTGTTTTTTCAAATTTCTTCAGGATTGTTGTTTCTATTGATATAAAAAGGAAGAGAAAGAGAAAAGGAAAGAGTATTTTTAAATTTTTAAAAAATTTTTCAGTATGAGGGATCTAACTTGCGACCTTGTGCTCGCCAGGTAAGGGTTTATATGGCTAGGCTATCTCCTCAGCCCAAGGAAAGAGATTTGCTGCTCCTGTCTGATTCGCATCATTGTTCATACACTAAAAATTTATTCTTTTAAACAATTCTTCTGTCAATCACCATTGCAGTTGGTCCTGTCTTAGAAAACAAAGAGAAATTTCTTAAAATAACAATAAATTTGTCATCTCTTTTCTCTTCCTAAAGTGGCTGTGTCACTTTTATCTTCTTCTTATTCCTAAAACTGTGCTGTAATATTCAAAATCACTGAACACTTGTGCTCAAAAACTTCCTAAAGGTGTTATTTTTTCTTTTCACACAAGTAGTTTTTGGCAGGAATTTTTTGCATACCGTATTCCTTAAAGGGTATTTTTCCTTGCATCTCTACAACGCTACAAAGCTGCATCTTGAAACTTGTCATTCTTCTGCTCACTAAATATTTAACTGCCTATCCGATGTATGCACAGGAATGATTTTAAGAGACTTCCACTCTCCGTTTGAACATCTGAACTCGTAGTTTTCAAAGCCTCCTGCTTTCCATGGATGCCATTGTAAATGAATGGTGTTGATATCTGCCCAACTATCTGCCATGCGCGATGCACATCTACGTATGACAGTCTTGTTGCCAACTTTGCAATGGCTTTCATTAGAAAATTCACATTCCTGAAGCTTGTTTACAAGTTCCATCATAACCTGTTTTCTCTCCTATCATGTCTTTGAAACCAATGTCTTTTCCCTTCCCATTCATACTAATGAATCACTGATTTTACTTGTCATTTCATAGCACTATATTCTTTTTATTTCTTATTTTTTTTCATTTATTTTTATTTTATTAAAATACAAATGTCAATCAGACAGTTTCAAGACATCTTAACCATACACATTCGATGAATTAATACATTGCAAACTGTTTTCATAACATTTTGGTATTGTACAAGGTGCATACATGATATTATATTTACAGGTTTTTCTATAGCTGAATTATATCTAAGATTCAATAATTATTTACCTAGTGGATGACCATAGCACTAAAAGCCGACATAATATCCTGTCCAACCACCATTAGTGCAGATCTTGCCTCTCATAGAATTATGTAGAAGCACAGCGTTATTTATCTAGATCTTTAAATATGCCCTTACTTCTGCCTGGAACATAAATTTTTACTTTACTATAAGTGCAGTTTGTATAAGGGTAGACACATGCACTGAGCTTACCATTATCCCTCTATCTTCTGACAGTGCATACATTGAGTCAGGACTTGGTTTAAGAAGAAACAAATAGATTTGGACTTGTTATCAATTGCTGAGTTAGGGTTCTTTCACCCTAGTAGTGTTGCTTTCATTGCCATTGTAATTTCTTGCTTTGTCTTGGAATGACCTTTTAAATATGTACTTATGAGAAAATAAAGTTGTTTGTGAGGAAAACAAAAGAATTTATCACAATAATGTCCTGAGTAGTTTGAGTTTCTACAAAAGACTATACTCATATGTTTTAGGTGACCATGTTGGTCAGAAGCCTGGGTCTCCTCAGGCAGACAGAGACCTTTGCAATGAGAATGACAAGGCACACCAGCTCCCTTGTGGCTCACCATCACGCCTAGTGGATATTTTAAGTAAGAGTAACATAAGTTGAATGAATATTTTTTTAAAGGATTTTATACATGTTACAATCAGTGTCATTTTTTTTACTAATTTTTTTACATTAAGATTATGTCAATATTTAAAAGTATTCAGATATGGAGTCTAAAACACTAAAAATGCTTTTGCTGTTTTAACTTTCACATACAATAGATGGTATTACTAGAAATGGACTTAAAGCCTTATTAATTTGACTTACACTGTAGTAGTAATTACTTCACTAGATGTCTCTGATTTTAATAAAATATATTCTTCATAACAGTAATGGACTAGCCTGCATATTTATTAGTTGAGGATGTCAAATTGCATGAATGCAGTAGTGTAGAGAGCTTATGAAATACGTCCTTATTTCTTTCACAAGCTTACAAAAGTTACACAGACACTGTGGAAAAGACACATTGATTCCAAACATATTATCATCCTTCCCTATTCTACAAAAGAGCCTCAACCATAGTCTACTATACTCTACAGCTACAATAAAGAAAAATAGTAATTAAGAGAAGATATTCATATAATCTGTAATGATGTGTTGAATTCAATTCGAACCAAAAATATTCCTTCCAAAAAAATACTTCTTCCAGTTTTTGCAGATTTTACCATCATTATTCTGAGATTTAAAAATTAAATTTCAATAATTACATAATTATATCAGCACCACTGTATATATCAACATGATAAAATATCTTTCTAAAGAGACACTAACACTTATGTATCATCAGGTTATAAAAATTCACTCTTCAGATATTGGAACAGATGGCAGGCAAAACACATCTTGGAAACTACTTCACGACAGGAGCACATCTCCTCCTGAAAAATAAAAATGCAAATTAATTTACATTGCTCAAATCCTACTGGAATTATATTCATAAAACATTAAAGAGGAAGAGAAATTTGAAAGTAAAAATCATGGGTTTCTTTCTAAACAAGAGAAAAGAAAAATGGAATAAGGCACAAAAATGACATAAAAATCAATTATGGAAATGAGGACATATAATATCAAAAACACAACTAAAATGATTGACAGTAAGGATTTACCTGGTTAAGGCATTATAGTGGTGAAAGGATATCTTGTCAAGGCAATAGTGTTTGATGAATGCATTACTATTTAAACAAAGAATACTATTCTGGATAACATTACTTCAAATACAAGTGCACTTCTAACTTGATGCAATTCAATCACTGATTGGTGACCCACTTTTTTATGAAGATCAGTTTTGTCTATAAACATCAGGAGAACTAATGTTGTACAAACACCATTAGACTTATGATACCTAATGCAGTTCAATTTTTCTGAAGAGCAAGTATAAATAAATGACCTAATGACTTACTGCATGAACATATTAGATTTATTTCATTTCTCTTGGTCTGTACCATGAGACCTTAAAGCACAATGATAATGTATCATTTACATAAACTCTGAGAACAGGGAAGTTTCATTCACATTGCACATGTAGCTAGTTCCTACAATTAATAGGGAAGTTAGTGCAGATAATCTTTATTTTAAAATTGGCAATACCACACCATCTTGGCTTTGATTTTATTCAGCTAGCTATAGGTGAAGAAGATATTTTTTAGAAATCTTAGGTATTTTCTCCCTTATAAATTGTATAAACTCTAAAGTACAGAGGTTAGTAGTTCATTTCAGTAAAGATGCTCTGTTGAATGCATTATAGGCAGAATGTGGAATGTGACAATGATAACATTCCATGATTCTAAAAATATCATAGCTTATGTATTAAGTTAACACACGCACATCTACAGCATCTGTGCAAGTAGAAGTAACATATATTTTTTAAAGAAGTGACATTTGAAATGTGGGATACATAACACCATAAGGATAAAGTTCTAGTGCTTATTAGTTTTGAAATTGACAAACATACCACATGGAAGTTGACACTTCTGAACACTCTCCAATACATTTCTAAGTATGTCACATACACGTCATAAACACTGTGGGCCTTCACGTCTCCAATCATGTGTCCTTGGGACAGAAACAATTCCACCTGCAGAATGAATAGATCTCCACTGGCAGTATTCTCCACCCATCAATTCCATAAGTTTATTGCAGGAGGAAATTTGTTCTGGATCAGATAAAATTTTAATTAACTATGAATTTCAATAACATTTCAATAAAATGTCTCACCAATTCCTTTTTCCTGTCTAAACACAAAGCTAATAATTTTCTTTCACATGAAAGTGTTGGGCAGCGCTATGATTTTGCTCTAATAGCAGAAAGAATATCAATACAGAGCAGGAGCAGTACTAAGATCATTTCCTGTCTGGTATGAACTGTCAATCTCTCTCTTTTTCTCTCTCCCTTCTTTCCTCTTATAATAATTTCATGGCTATTGTTGAGCAAACTATACAATAGTCTATTCCTTTGTCATTATTCTCTTCTTTCTAGAATGCATGCTTCTGCAATGAAAGCATTTTTTCTGTTCTCTTAAGTACCAGCAGTGTTAAGAACAAGGTCTACCATACATCCAGGACTTCATAAATGTTTTGAAAAAGTATTTCCTTTTCTTTTCTTTTTGTGGTACCAGGGATTGAACTCAGGAATCTGCACTTACCAGGCAAGCATTATTCTAGTGAGCTACCTCCCTGGACCCTAAAATGATTTTCTTCTCTTTTTTTTCTTAAGTATTTCCTTTATGTTGAGAATTCTTATGTTTAGATTAGTATTTCAAATCACCTATGATCAGATTTTTTATAGCTTTTGTCAAATTTCAAAAGCAGATCAGCTTTTGATTTGTGGAACCCAGTTAAAAGTGAAATTATCCCATAATTAGGAAGACAATAGAAACAAAGCCAGCATAGTATTAAACCCAACACAAGCATATGGGGCCACTTGTAATTGTGTGTGTTTCATGACTACAAAATGAACCCTGAACAAAGCCTTACAGGTTTACATTTTCATGTAATCAGAATAGGCAATAAAACTATTCTTTAATGCCTCTAAATAGGCCATCATTTATAGGTAGCTAATAAAATGGATCAAATTCAGGACAATTGTAAGTTATGAATTGGAACAATTGATTAAGAAAAGCTTATAGGGAGTGATACCACCATTTAAAGGACATTTATTTTATTTTTATGTATTTAGTACAGGATCTATAGGGTCCCACTACACAGATCAGACTCATAGTGATCCTCCTGTTTCCATCTCTCAAGCCCTGGGATTGCAGGTGCACGCCACCATGCCCAGTCCCAATCCCTGTCTCAGCATGTTCCAGGGGCTGGGCTGACATGGCACACGGAGCTGGGTATCCAACTCCAGTTCCTGGGCTTTGTCTAACAGCTACTTTAGTTCACTGAGCTACCGGACCAGCCCTGAACACTTAATATAAAAGGACCTTGCGAGTTCACTGCTAAGTATGTACTGATAGTCTGAGTGATCTGTAATACCATATTCCACCTGTGGAATGCTGTGCTGTGACTTGGAGCGCTCCCACAAATGATGGTGAGTCTACATAAGAGAGCATTTACTCTCAGCTTGACGTACAGCCTAGAGGACATACGGAGCCCACACAGTTCCATGCTATTTATATTTGAGGAGAGAAGCTAAAAAAAACTAAAGAGTGTAAAACAGATAGGATGTCAAGGGAGGCTCTTTAGGCCTGCAACAGATCTAATCAAGACTCACTGGGGGCGCCCAAAACCAAGTGTGGGATAATAGATCAAATGAGGAATTATTTGTTGCATATAAATTACACTACTTCTCATAGCCCACACCTTTCCTGAGCTGCTTGACATTGCACACATACAGGGGCAAGGTTCGTGGGGCCCGAATACAAACTTTAGTCAAGAATACTTCAGAATGCAGTTGTTTTTCCTGTAGTTTAGAGACTGGGTAGTCCAATTCTCATGAATGTCAATCATAATAAGTACAGAAGAATATTTTGTCTGTTATAAAACTACTTTTTTTTTTTTGGCAGAACCGGGAATTGAACTCAGGCCCTTGCACTTTCCAGGGAAGTGCTTATTCCACTGAGCCATCTCCCTGGCCCCTATAAAACTACTTTTAACTGATTGAAAAGCTATATTTAAAGTAGTTGCATAATTTCAGAATTGTATGCAGGATTTATTCCGATGTCATTAAGTACCGTGCCAAAAGAAACCATTCCTTTCACACCTCCTCAACAGGAGTATAGAATTAACTTCTATGGCTCGTGCTTTTGAATATTCCCAGTATCTAGAATTGGAAAATAGAGTCAGTAGAAGCACACTGTATAAAAAGGAACACTTCCTTCTTAACATATGAAGTGTTCGCTATTCCTTTTAACAAAAAAATACATTAAAAATAACAGAAGTTTGCTTGCCTATTCCAATGTAAAGTTAGTATTATTTTCATAAGAGTAAAAAAGATTCCCATTGCTTGGGAGGCTGAGAACAGGAGGATGATAAACAGTCCGATCTGTGTAGTGAGACCCTGTAGACCCTGTACTAAATACATTTTAGAAAAAAAGAAGCGCTACAAAGAGATAACATTTTAACTTGCGTATACATTGTTAGTTTGATGTAGGATCTTCTCTTAATTTTCCAAGCATAAATACTTTGACACTGGAGGTTAAGTAGTTTCTGGTGGTTTATTTGGCTATGAACAATAGTCAGCAGCCTATGCTCACAATCCCCTTCCCACGCAAAAAAAGAAATGATTTAGGTATAAAAGAAAAGAAATTATCACAGAAAAATTACTTATAAAAATAGGGTATTTGGAGGTGGGAAGAACAATTTTCTCAAAGTAGTGATCATGTAAGAACAGCTGTGATGACGGGGCCTGAGCCAAAACTTCACAAGATCTCAACCTTGTTAGGGCACAGCAGCAGGGTGTCAGGTTCAGCCATTAGTTAACTGTAGATAGGTCTTAATTAGGCTCTGGACCTGTGCCACCATCATAATGAGAAAGCAAATTAGATAGTCAACTGAAAGGGAAAATAACGCTGAGACAGACTTTGAAACAATACTTTATTGGGGCAAATTATAGTGGAGTTGTGATATTTACATATTTTTGACATATTTTAGAATTTGACCTAGCAATAAAAATATGGAAATTTGAAGTTAGGCAAGCAAGGTTTAAAGAAAGACAATGGCTTGTTTTGCAAATGATAAAGAGAGCTAGTCTAACCCTTTTTCTCCATTAGTAATATTTTATCAAGGAAAAGCTTTCTCCTTCTTTTGTTCCTCCTTCTCCTTCTCTTCTGCCTTTCTCTCTGCCTCAATCTCCTGATAGCTCTCATTTAGTAAATTTTAAACAGTTGAAAGAAAAAGCTTCAGTTTTCTTAAAACCCATTTTTCCTAAATCTCCTCAATCCTCATCCATGTCTCCATCAACTGTCTTTTAGGTACATAGTCATGGTCAAACTTTTGAGCTTTCACAAAAAGTTAAGTATAGTAGGGCTATAAGATCCATGTTCTATTACTGCATTAAAAAAAAACAGGACAATAACTGGAAGAATGTGATGAAATATGACATTAAACCTGTTTATGTGAAGGTAATTAAAGTAGATATGTCAACTTTTAATTGAAAACTTTGTGTTTGAACCTTAGTAACAAAATAGTTACCTCTTGTTTCAGATGTGTACAATATATAAAATAGTTTTCTATATTTTTGTCCTTTATAATCTTAATGAAAGGAAATGATATTACACACAGCACTGATTAGTAAAAGCAAAACATTCTGTTGAGACACCCACTGAGATGACTGATTCCTCTCTAGAATTTAAGTCTACATGAGCAGGAATTTTAGACTTGTGTTCACTCCTGAATTCCCAGAGTCTATACAAGCAATAAAACACATAGACAAAATAAGTCATGTTTCACAAATCACAAAGGCCATCAATTTAATTTAGACAAATTAATTCACAGATTTTGATATTTAGGGTAGATAAATTTAATCATAGATTTGGATACTCAGGGGAACTATATGTTTTCACACTATTTATTTTCCTTTTGTCTGCATGATGTTAGTAGAATCTAGGTGGATACATTAGGCACAGAACTTACATAGAAGAGCTACAGGAGCATTAAGTGAGCAGTATGGTATCCTCTGGTGGTGGTACCACCATACAGTACGGGAGGCATTCAGCATCACAGTGGGGCAGGTTTACATCTGTGTATAAAAGGAGGGAGATGGAATGTACTGAGGATAGACAGCAAGGGTTTATAAGTCAGGTAGGAAAAGAACTGGAAGTAACAGCTATCTAGCTACCTTGATTTAAGGATGATTTTATTGTCTGTACTTTTAGTTTGAAAGTTTATTGTAGGATTTTTCACTGCTAAGTACATTTGTGCTTGACAGAAGTTGAGTATAGTAGTTATACCATAAATCAAGGGTGAGCAAACAATGGTCTATGGGCCAATTTCTTCAGATTATTTTTGTCAGTAAAGTTTTATTAGCCCACATTCTTATCCATTTGTATTATCGATGGCTGCTTTCACACTATGAATGCAGAGTTGAATAATTATACAATAGAACATCTGGCCCATAAACCCTCGACATTTAACATCAGACTCTACAAAAACTTTGCTGTCACTTGCAAGAGAAGTACAGAACACAAGGTGCTCACTAACTAGGATGTGTTGTACAGGTAAGTATGTATAGTGTGAAAGTGGTTCAAAGACAAGCAGGCAAAAATATTTCTTTCTGAATCTGGAGAATCTCACATACAGGGAAAGAAACAATGCCATAGAACTGAAGTTGATTCATGTTGGGAGTCTCTAAAACTAGAAATTAGTCAACTGTGTAAGAACAGGACTAGGCCTCAGTGCCTGAAGCAGCCAAGGTACCTCAATTTTTAGAAAAGCATTTAAGGGCCAGCCAGATAACTCAGTGGACTAAAGTGCCTGCTTAGTCAGGTAGAGAGACTGTGGTTCAATCCCTGTATGCATGCTGGTGTCACCCCCAGGGCACACTTAGACCTTGCATGAGACTGATCATGGAGGTGCGCACCTATAATCCTAGGGCTTGGAAAGCTGAAAATAGGAGGATCACTATTAGCCACTAAAAACCTTTGCAAAGGTATGAATCAATGCCCCTTTGTCCTAGAGTTATTTGCCACTGAAATAGGCCACCACCTGACCCAGCTCTTGTGTATCTTTTCCTCATTCCTGCCAATGTTTCTCTTTCTGATTCTCTGTCTTTCCTCTCCTCTCTCTCTTACTCTGTCTCTGCCTCTCTCTGACTCTGTCTCTGTTATTAAAATGAGTATTTTACTAAAAGTCAAATATAACTTGTTTTAAAAAGAGACACATCATGAGAAGATCATAGGTAGGGATAAAGCTCACCTTGTCAAGCACAAGGTCATGGTTCAATTGTAATGAAGAAAGAAAAACAGAAAGAGAAAGAAAGAAAGAAGAAAAAATGAATGAAAGAAAGAAAGAAAGAAAGAAAGAAAGAAAGAAAGAAAGAAAGAAAGAAAGAAAGCCAGCCAAGAAGAGCTCAGCAGCATAAGTGCCTGCCTGGCAAGTTCAAGGTCCTGAGTTTAATACTTGGTACCACATAAAAGAGAAGAAGAGAAGGGGAAGGGGAGAGGAGGGGAAGGGGAGAGGAGGGGAAGGGAGAGATAGTCTGTATACTAAACATATTTGGGATGAAACTTGACCTCTGTTACTAGATATATGAATTTTTTTATAAGTGAAAACAGTAGTGAATTTCATTTTCCTCATGAAAGACCTATGAAATAGTGTTTGAGGAGGTAGTAATATGAAGAAATAAAATGTCAAAGTGTCTACCATAGTGACTGATACAGAATAAATGCTAAATAGTAATTATTATTATTTTTAATGTTTTTAAAACAGCAAATTTAATTCCTTCACCATTATATTTGTGGCCATGAGTGAAGTAAAGGAGCCAGGGTGCCACGCTAGGAACCATGTGTCTGGGAGTGAGGACAGTGAAGTTGGCTAGAACTCAGCCATGGCTCGTGATCCCAAGAAGCATCTGAAGTGAGTAGCAGCTCCAAAGCACTGGAATCTGAATAAATTGACTGGTGTGTCTGCTCCTCGTCCATCCACTGGTCCCTACAAGCTGAGAGAATGTCCACCTCTCATCATCTTCCTGTGGAACAAACTCAAATATGCTCTGACAGGAGATGAAGTAAAGAAGATTTTCATGCGGCACTTCATTAAGATCTACAGCAAAGTCTGAACTGATGTAACCTATACTACTGGCTTTATGGATGTCATCAGCATTGACAAGACAAGAGAGCATTTCCGTCTGATCTACGACACCAAGGGTTGCTTTGCTGTTCATCGGATTACACCTGAGGAAGCCAAGTACAAGTTGTGCGAAGTGAGGAAGATTTTTGTGGGCACAAAAGGGCGCCCTCATCTGGCGACCCATGAGGCTCGCCCCATTTGCTACCCTGACCCCCTCATCAAGATCGGGGGCTCTATCCAGAGTGATTTGGCATCTGGCAAGATCACTGAATTCATCAAGTTCAGTACTAGTACCTTCTGCATAGTGACCGGAGATGCTAACATGGGAAAAATGGAGTGGTCACCAACAGAGAGAAGCTCCCTGACTCTTCTGCTGTGGTTCACGTGAAAGATGCCTACAGCAACAGCTTTGCCTCTCAGCTCTCCAGCGCCTTCATCACCAGCAAGGCAGCAAGCTATGGATTTCTTTTCCATGAGGAAAAGGACTCTGCCTCACCATTACTGAAGAGCAACATAAGAGGCAGGCAGCCAAAGAGAGCAGTTGGTGAAATGGTCTCTAGTGACATGTCACAGAGGTCTCTGTTTAATTAAAGATAATAGAACATGAAAAATACATAATATTTCCATATGAAAATTTTAGGAAGTGTAAGCGTTTTACTTATTTCCCTGTCTCCACTGATATCCTTCTCCAATTCCCATGTCCTGCTATCAGCCAGAATAAATTTGTGTGACCCAAACACTAATTAGACAGAATGCAGAAGGTGGAACTCCAGAGTGAGCTCTTTCTTCACACTGATCAATCCTGAAGTTCAACTTCATTTTTTAGAAAGATAAGATAATTGTACTATCAATTTCCATTGGTTTATTGAAAGGAATAGTTAATTCTTAATTGTTTGATCTATTTTACACGTTTACAGCTGGTAATCTGAACAATTTGAAGATAACAATATGCAGTATAACAGCATTTATTGAAATTCTATCATCTCATTTTCTGAAATTCTGTAGTGTTTTAAAGATTTTTATTTTTTATTCTCTTTAAAAGGAAAAAATAATCTTAAAATATAGGCATAAAATACCCCAAAATTCAGAGGTTCTCACATTATGATAGTCAACTTCATTCTTTGATGCAGTTATCTCAATCTTTCTGCTCTTCTTCTCACATGAAGAATTTTTTTTCAAGGTTCTAGTACTTCTTTACATTTAGCAAAAGAAAGAAGAAGATATCTTTTTATACCATGGGCTATGTACATTGATCCCATTTCATGGTGCTAACTTATTTAGTCCGAAAATTGTACCTACGAAGCTCAGGCTTTGACTTTGCCTGGACACACAGTCAGGGTACATGTTATCTGTTGGCATGAAAAGAGAGGATATGAAAAAAAAAAAGAAAAGAAAAAGGGGATATGTATGCTGGTTAATATTCATAAGAAATAAGGGCCCGCAGTATAGCTCAACGGACTAAGCACTTGATTATGTAAGTGCAGGGGCCAAGGTTTGATCCCTAGCTTTGCCTGCCACTCCAGCTCCACCCTGGGGCACCCTGAGCCTATGATTGAGTCCAGGTATGGTGGCGCCCACCTGTAATCCCAGCACTAAAGAGGCAGAAATCAAGAGGATCACTATGAGTCTGGGCTGTGTAGTGAGACCCTGCAAAAAATATATACATATTCATAAGATACATTCACAAGAAATGAAACATGTGCTAAAATACAACTTCACACTGTCTCAGAGCTTTTATTCCATATCTCTATTGTAGCCTTTAGTGATTGCTGATAACAACTGCAACTCATTCATCTTTTCCTCCTTCTTTAGGAGGTTATTCTTTCCTAGGTGTCTGTTTATAAATTTCCATTAAAATATTTTTATTGATCAATTCAAATATGCATGATAGTCATATTAATCATAGAAAATTTGTGTCTATATGTGATATTTTATTTTCTCTTTTTTCCCCATTCCCCATCCTTGTCTTTCCTTCTTACTCCCACTCACCCTCTCTTTTCTCCTTTCTTTGAAATATATGAAGCCTGGAATTCAGGCTTTTTTCTAATCTTGTATGATGTCCAGATTATATTTGTGAGGACATTGTTTACAAAAAAGGTCTCATTCTCCAATGCTGATAATATCTAGAATTTATGGTTTGAACATATTTTTGGTGGAAGGGAGAAATGATTCTACAAACTACAGTGAATAATGCTGTAAACATTATTTACTACATTTTATAAGCATCTCCAGAGTCAAGACCTATACTGTTAGAATATGACAAGGTCTAACAAGTCCCTACACTGAGTAGTAATTATCATCCCTACCTTTTCTTGCTTTTTGCTGTGAGATATGAAATCATCCAATACTGACAGGACAGGTGACATATAAAAGATGACACAAAGGTACTAAGAAGACTCTTCTTACAGACTGATTAGCCAACAGGTACATGAAAACATCATTTTAATATATTGTTCTTAATCTTAATTAATATATATCACTATAACTCAGTTTTATAAATTTTATAAAAACAATTTAACCTATTTTTAAATTTCTTCTTCTTCTTCTCCTTCTTCTTCTTGTTTTTCTTTTTCTTCTTTCTTCTTTAAATTACTCTTTTTAAACCTTGTCCCCTAGATGCTAAAAGTACTGATTTTTAAATACTATGTACAGAGCACAGTTTTGACAGTGGCACTATTACAAATAGCAAACTTCTCATAGAAGCCATCAGGTGAGAGGAATCAAGATTGGATCATTTTTCGGTGTCAGCAGCTTGCTAAGGACTGACAAGTCAGCCCATTCTTACATGAACTCAATCATCTTCAAGAGGAGCACAGCTCCATAAGCTGGTGCTAAATGCATAGGCCTCTTTAGTAGTGCTGAACTGATTCGTTAAAACTTCAATTAAATCCAGAAATGAAAGGTAACATGAAGAAAAACCCGATCAATCAAATGCTCATGCCTTTTGGGAGAACCATTAACAGACTGTGACATGAACTCAACTTCTTTACTCTGACCATAGATCTCTTCTACAGTTGACCAGGAAGAGAGGCAAAGCTGTAGTTGGAGAAACGTAGCAAAGGCATGGTCTGAAGATTAGGGGCTCAGACTGAGATTTGGGGATTTTTCTCACGGGATTAAAGAAATCTTCAGCCAGACTACAGAGGACAGTTTTGTGATGTCTTAGCAACTATTACAAGGAAATATTACACAGCTGTTGTTTAAAACAACTGAAAAATTCAGAACATACAGCTGAGGTATTGCAAAATATTTCAATGAAGTTTATAATGTAATACGCAGCACAATTTTACTTATCTTATTCGATTATAACGCAAATAGAATGTAATGTATTCTTTTTTACCTCAGTCCATTTGGGTTTTGTTATTGTTGTTTGTTTTTTGTCTTTTTGAGACAGGGTCTTAGTAAGCAGTTCAGGCTGGTCTCAAACTCACAATGACCCTCCTGGCTCAACCTCCCAAGTGTTGGGTTACAGTCCTGTGGCACCATGCCAGGCTTAACTCAGTCTGTGTGAAAGATTTCATTGCAGCACTGGCAGAGGAATTTGGAGAGGGAGGTTATAGAAGGCTAGTGATTGTAACTCTAGTTTTAAAACAAATTTGATTGCATTATCTTATCACCTACAGAACAAAACCACTCCTTACATTTTTGAAATATCTCTTCTTTGCTTCAATTCTTTTTCTCTGTGATAGTCACTACTAATAATAAATTATGGCATATTTTATAGCAGTATAATAAAATTATATATTCAGAGATATGATAATATATGGTTAGACTATTTTAACAATATATGTCACATAATGCATCTGAAATTACCATGATTTAAATATCAAATATAAATCATACATAATGAATTATCTAGCTTGATTCTCTAACTAATAGTCTATGACTTAGCAGTGAAAACTAAGGTATTCACAAGAAAAAATGTTTATTGGAATACAGTAATGTTTTGAAAGGAAAAACATATTTAGATTTTTATTCAAATTTGGAACATTAAATTCTAACAGAATTTTAGAGGACAGAGAAATTCAAATTAGGAGATTTTAGACATAAAGCAAACCATATCCAATTTTTATCTCAGCAGTCATCTAACTAGGAATCTTAAATAGGAACATTTACTATTCTATAGTTCACAAGACCAAGAAGCCTATGAATAATTGGTCCAAAAATTTTAGAATTAGCTTAAACTTGAGAGAAAAGAGGAAGCAAATGCTTCTGTCAAAATCAATCCCACTTCACATTAGAGTTTAATTATAATCACCATTAAGGGCTCTTAGAATGTAAATACTAGTCTCGTATACTCTGCTTTAATTGCTTGTGTCCTCAAGCACATTCCCGGCACACCTGACCAGATCAAGCACCTGCGGGACCCAATGCCGTCATCACTGTGGTTGCCCTGATGTCAGGGTCTCTAGAGCATGACTAAGTGGTCCAACCACACACACTCTGAAGGGGTGAGGAGAAGGTATTGTTCTCCATCGCTTTTTGGGTGGGCTTTAGAACCAAAATATTGTTTAAAATATGGCAAATGTTATACATTTACTCATGCAGACTCAACTCAAAGTGTCTACAGGCCAAAAATAGCCTATTTTATACAACGAGTATGGTTCAGCTATAAGGAAAGCCAAATTTGAGACATTTAGAGGGAAATAGATGCAACTTGAGTCCATATTATGAGTGGATGAAATGAACCAGACTCACATAAGAGACATCGCATTGTCTCCCTAGAGTAAAAAGTGGAAATAATAAATGAAGCCAAAGTGTACAATAGATATTATGAAATGGAAAGAATATGCTGAAAAGAAAAGAGAAACTGAAATGAGGGAAAGAAGAAACAAAAGAAGTGAAAACAAAAATTAAATATATAAACACAAGATAGGTAAGGCAGATGTCCTACCAATTGTTATGAGCTCACTGAAGGTTAGGTATGTACCTAGACTGCTTGACCAGCTTTTCATGCCTAATGCCTTCTATTATAAGCAACTACTTTGAGGGTAATGCACAGCGTACTGAGCATTGTTACCCTCCTACAATATTGTTTTGAAACTAATTTTTCTTTTCTTTAAAAAGAAAGAAAAAGAGAGAGAAAGAGAGAAACAAAGGAAGGAAGGAAGGAAGGAAGGAAGGAAGGAAGGAAGGAAGAAAGAAAGAAAGAAAGAAAGAAAGAAAGAAAGAAAGAAAGAAAGAAAGAAAGAAAGAAAGAAAAACTTGCCCAAGGTCAGTACATTTGGTAAATGAGTATAGGTTGAGAGCATAATTTTAAGTGGAATAAGTCAGACACACAAACTCAGACACTGTATTTCTCATTTGTGAGAAACTTAAAGTACAAAATAGAAGAGATAAAAGAGAAGTTCAAATAATTTCCCAAATCACAAATTTCATTGTTTTAAAGTAGATAAATATATGTGCTGTTTGCTTTCATCTTTACACTGCTACTTTATCTTTGTTACAAAAAAGATTAGTATTATTGTTTCTTTCTTGTAAGAATCTTTCAAACGTATGTCTCACACTCTGAATAATCATTCTGAAAATAATATCACACAGTGTACCAACTATTGCTATTCTCCTATTATTTTATTATAGAATTTTATTTTATTTTATTTATTCATGAAGTACAAATTTGAAAAATTCTGACAATGGTTTAGATCAGGAGTCTTCTCCAAAAGTTTAATGTGTGGGGAAGGTGCCTGGATTATGGGACACCTTATTCGGCAGTGGATTTTCCTTGTGATGAACTCACAGACCTGAAGTTTTCAGGTGGGGCCTGGCTAGAGTAAGTCAGTGCAGCCTGGTTGAAGAGCTGTGTCTCCCTCCCTGGCTCTTCCTCTTCTCTGCTGCCCAGCCACTGTGACAGGAGATGTTCACCTTTGCCAGACCCTTCCACCATGCTGCTTTTGCGTTGGAGCCAACCAGGGACTATACTCTGAACAATAAACCTTTCCTTCATTAATTTGTGGGATTGCCCAGTACTGAGCAAGTAACTAAGATAGTAAGGTAATTGAAAGCCATATAGGCAGATCACAACAATTCATGTAGTCAAAGACAGCTACACATCAGGTCCCCATTCTTGTCATTCAATCACTTAAGTTCTTCTTCGTTTACAGGAGCTTCTGGGACTTCATGACCAAGACATATCTACAACCCCAATCAGGGCAAGGACATTAGTATAAGTACCTTTCTGCAGCTTTGAAGCAATGGATTGTGGCAATTTTAAAAACTCTAGTGCCCTGTAAGGAAAGGGAAACAAGTTCCACATGGAGAGTACTCCTGGGATACTGTAGTGCGCTTACCCTGCAAAATGGATGAAAAATGCACAGCAAGACTGAGCCCTCATGTGGCATGGTATACAAGCCTGGTGCTACACTGAGAGTGAATCATATGAAAACAATATTTTGAGCATTTGTGGATGATTTACCTTTTTTTTTCTTAGCTATATGTCTATAGGACTATTTTTTATGCCATATATTTTGCCCATTTATTCTCTCAGGAACAAATATACATTCTGTTTTAGAAAAACATCTATAATCTGTCTTTAATATCTCAGAGAAAGACTACTATGGTATTTTGTTAAAGAGACTTGCATAATTTTCTGAGGTAATGGTCTGCTAAGAAAACAGTTTGAGAATATCTTTTAGAGGACATAACCATGATTACTTCTTTATTGGACTTATTGGCTGTTCGCTTTCAAGCATTGTGTACTCAATTCCACACAGCTCTTGGAGGCTGTAAAATGCCATATAGTGTTACTCTTCAAATGCTGCACATTATTGCCTTTTAGGAAGGACCTGTGTGAGACTTTTGAAATCTTGAGGGAAAAATATTTGTCATTAAAATATTATTTTAAAAAGACAAAGAAAAGGTGAGGCTAGAAGTGAAGATAGAAGCAAGCAGATAAAAAAAAAAAAGAAAAAAAGGAAGGGATAGAAAACAGAAGTAAGGACCAGCCAAATAGCTCAGGGGATTAAATTACCTGTTTAGGCAGAGTGCAGCACCAGGGGTTCAGTCCTGGTGTACCACCTCAGCCCTGCCCTCAGGGTGCCCTGAGACAGTGACTGAGACAAGACGTGGTGGTGTGTGCTTGTAAACAGGCGGTTGACTGCGAATCCGATCCATATAGTGAGACGTCTTATAGACCCAGCACTAAAAAAAAAAAAGAAAAAAAAAAAAAAAAGAAAGAAAACAGAAAGAAGAAATAAAACAAGCTTCTTTGGAGTTATTTGAAAATAGTGTTTAAAAACAGTTTTGTAGGGCTGGGGAGATAGCTCAGTAGAATAAGAGTCTGCCTGGCAAGAGCAAGCTCCCGAGTTTAATCTCCATTACCACAGAAGAAAGAAATGAAAAGAATTTTGTAGCATGAGCCCAGTTCTCTGTTCCCCGCTGTTAAAGCCTTGTTAGTTCACAAGGAAGATCCTGCGAAAGGAACATCAGGTAGATAGGATAAGCATCTTCAGTATAGAGTAATGAAGTCAAAGCAGCTGTTCTCAAATCTAGAGAAGGGCACTCGTATTTTGCAAAATATTCGTAATAGTGTTCTCATATCCACAGCATGAGAATCCTGGGAAGAGCAGCCACAAGGTGGAGAAATTGTGGCAAAAAAAGAATCAATTACTTTGTTATCTAAGATTTTTCTTTTCTGTCTTTTTTCTTTATCATTTTGAAGATTAAAAACAAAACCAAAAAGAAATAGCAGGTACAAGGACAGAAATATGGTAACACACAACAGTATGTATGTTACAGATTTTCAAAACAAGAATAACAAATTAACAATGATTGTCCTAGCACCTATTTTTTGTCATTAAATCCAGTATTTTTTAGAAATATTTATTATCACTGAAGCATTGCTATATTTGAAAAAAACATAGTTGAATAAATATACAAACACTTTAAGAGGGTTTATAAATTTGTTATTAATATATCTATTAAGTTCAGCTCTGATCCTGGACACTTGTGAAGGCTGAAGTAGTGAAGACATTTAGTGAAGATGGCCTCATTGGAAAATGAAGTTCATGGGCCAGGGAGATGGCTCAGTGGAATAAGTGCTTCCCTGGCAAGCACAAGGGCCTGAGTTCAATCCCAAGTACCACCAAAAAAAGAAAAATGAAATTCAAAGGTCAGTGCAATTAATTATCCAGGAGTTGAGAATTTCTTGGGCATATATATATATATATATATATAGATAGATAGATAGATAGATAGATAGATAGATAGATAGATAGATATAGATATCTATATATATATATGGGATTTATTTATTTATTTATTTATTTTAATTTATTTTTTTTTTTTCCAGAACCGGGGATTGAACTCAGGCCCTTGCATTTGCCAGTGAAGTGCTTATTCCACTGAGCCACCTCCTCAGGCCCTTCTTAGACATATTTGTTACATGTTCTTGGTAACTTTTTTAATGTATAAAGGTATTTCAAGAAAAGCTCTAGTTTGGGGATAATGGTACAGATAATCCATGCTATAAAACCTTGGAATCAAGTCCTAAGCCATTCAGTTCAAAATATCCAGTAAAAAATCCAAATATGGTAATTCATTTGATAGTGAGGCTTTGAAATATCTATTATGGTGAGATCTCAAGTTGACCTATGACAACTGGCCAGTTCTCCACAGAGATAAGTAAACCTAAGCTTAAGGAGATAGGAGTGACAAATATACAAATTATTTTTTTAATAATGCAAAATAATTTTAAGTAATTTATATAAAATGATATTTCTGTATTATTTATTTTTATTTTGTTTCTTCTAGATAGATAACTGCTTTCATTAATTAATGAGCCTCTCTAAATTTTTAATTTAACTATATTTAAGTAACTTGTGGTGGTATCTACAGAATAGTTTACTTTCATCTCTATTTCTTCATTTTCCCTTCATTAAGAACTATATAAACATTCAATACAATTCCATAAGTAGAATGTCAAGCACATTTTCATATATACTTTGGAAAATGAATGACTATGAATGGTTTTTATTTTTTCC
The DNA here is from genome assembly GCA_004027165.1 of Ctenomys sociabilis. Lineage (NCBI taxonomy): Eukaryota > Metazoa > Chordata > Mammalia > Rodentia > Ctenomyidae > Ctenomys > Ctenomys sociabilis. The sequence goes on along the minus strand of PVKA01004148.1, from coordinate 76,303 downwards.
TCATGATCCTGAACAGCAGCAGAACTTTTCTCTTAAATACCATTTTGATGTATCAAGTTGTTATATTGATTGCAAAAAATATCTGCCAAAATAAAACCCTAATCTTGTGGAAAGTGTATAAACATTGGAATTTTTCTTAATAATTTCTTCTTAAGCAACCTACTGGACCTTATTGTATTCCTTTCATTTCCTCTGAAAGCATCGACTAGTCTGCACGGTAGGGAAATGCTGAAGGCCATTCAGCTCCTTTTGAAGAGACCTTGGCGTTGTACAGAACATGAGCACCTACAAAGAATGCCCTGGGGTTACTTTTGGGACACTTAGGCGAGAAAAAAATCTGTGAAAATGCTAATTCATGTAAATGTCATATAGGTAGGGAGGTAGCTCAGCAGCTTAAGTTTAACCCGCCTTCAAGCACAAGTCCTGCGTTTAATCCTTGGTACCAAAACAATAAAACTAAGTCATATAATGTGATGATCTCTCTGTCACAGAAAGTGTGTGCATGCTTTGTGTGTGTGTGTGTGTGTGTGTGTGTGTGTTTGTATTTATATGAAATGTCTATTTAATGCCTTGTCAAGACATTTTGAAAGGGGTAATTAAAGTACTAGTAAATTATTTATTATTTACTTTAATATACTCTAGGAAACAATGAAATTTCCAAAATATCTATATTTAAATTGAATTACAATATTTTTAATTTTTTGTTTTAATTAGCTTTTCTTTTTAATTTCTTATATTGATTAAAAACATGAAAATCACTGATACCATATTTGATTAAGATTATGAGGAAATACTAATGAGTAGTACCATTTTCAATTAAAAATAAATTTGATCCTCTTTTGAAAAATTTCTATGACTATTTTAAACATATTAATGTAATTTAAAATATGCAAAAATTCATATATTTGACATTTATGTAGTTAACTCAAATCCAGTGGCTTCTTTCTATTTTTTTCTTTTGGGAAATGTTTTTCTTTTGAGAATTTTAAAACAGGGATGGACAGTTCAATTCTTGAACATTTATTTAGTGTCCAAAAATTCAGTATAACCGTATAACTTCCTTTAGAAAGCAAATAATGCCTCCCCAAAATCCATTAGTCAGAAATGTATAAGAAATCTTTGTATGAAAGCATGCTTAATTATGAATAACATAAGATACTCCTCTAGCATTTTAAATCAAATTAATTTTTTCTTTCTGCAAAAGTTTTATTTTAAATGTGTTGATCAATTCAACTGCTTTATTTACTGTCAGGCAAGTAAGTCTCTGAAACAAGAAATTTTCTTATCTAAAAAATATTATTCTTTTGAATCTAGAAGAGTTTTGAGCAAAAGCTAAACATAGCATCCAGTTAGACGCCCCAACTGAAGAAGAGAGTAGACTCAGTAGACTCAATATGAGCAACAGAATATGTACAGATGAACAATGAACATGTCCTCTATCGTCCTTTACAAAAAAAAAAAAAATTAAATAAGAAGGATTAGGGAGGAAACTTTTATCTTCATAAATATGAAAATCTGAAAAGACTTCCACCTCTTAGCCTAAAGTCCTAGGAAATTTTCCCCTTTGCATCTATATTAGAAGAATGACAGCCAGAGGAACTTTAACTAAAGGAAGCAAGAAATGTGTAGAGAAAAACCCTCTCTAAAACATCTCTAATTGAAAAAGAAGGGAAGGCTCTGGGACAATTGAGGCTACTCCAGTTTAAACAATTTTTTATTAAACAAAAGGTAGCATCTGGGGAACCTAGATAATTTAATGAGATCAAATTAAATTCTGGGAGTATTAGCTCATCTTTCAAGAAATACATTGCACATCCCTTCATTAAAAGAACACAGAGAAGAAGTTATTGGGATTGAGTTGGCTTCATATGGAAGTGATAAATTCTAGCTTGAAATGTTTGTGTATAATTTTATTGTGGTGCTTTGAAAATATCAGCATGCATTCCTCAGTGTTAAACAAATGTAGCCCTTACCTCCAGGTTTGGTGTCTTCTGCAGAACACTGCTGAACACGCCCAAGTGTTTGGTCCTTAAGTAAGACCAATGGTTTTGTAAAATTATGTATGAAACCAGAGCTTGGTGTGTTTTTCATATTTTCATCATAATGTAGGTTGCAATAAATTCTCAGTTTTTTTCTAAACATAAAAGGAAAATGAGGAAAACTTTAAAAAAATTAAAAAATCGAAAAATAACTTGTAGCTTAGTTTGAATATGAATTTTATTATTTTTTTAAATTTGTACTCTTCCTCTGATTAATGGCCTTGCCTACTGCTTTTCTGGATCCACCAAGTCTTTGCTTCTGTTCACACTTGCCAAAGACTTTTGGGAGCCCATTATTAGGCATGATAATAGTCCTGCTGCAGTTCTTTTCCTGTGGGGCATGCACTACTCAGATGAAGGCCATTCAGCCTGTCTGAGCCTGCCCTGGAAATCAGTGGCAGCCTTTGTTCCTATTCAGCCCTCTTTCCTTTCCTCTGTTTTCCATCAAAGTTACACTTATGTGCATGTCTCTCATCACTCTGCCTTCTTTGCTTTTCTGTTAGTAAGCCAATTATAGTCATTAATGCAGATAAGGCTATTCCATGTGCAGTATCATCTTTTTCACTGGCCAACTTCTTAAATGTATATATTTGAAGATTTTCTGAAAGTCCACATTGGTTTAGTTGCTCTTCAGGAAAAGAAAGAAGTCTCAGAACACCAAGCAGGAGCCTCTGAAACTATCTCCTTCCCATGCAAAGTGAAAAATTAATATATAACAAATCACAGCAAGAGCAGTGGCAAAGAGAGACTAGAAATCCTCACTTGTGTTGGTTTGCCAGGGTGGCCAGTACAAACACATAGATTGGGAGGTTTGTACAACATTTATTCTTATAGTACTGGGGACTACAGAATCAAGGACAGGTGGTTCCATATAATTCAGTGGGAGGTGTCTCTCCCTGACCCTCAGATGGCCGCCTTTGCCCCGTGTCCCCGTGTCCTCACATTGTCTCTCTCCTTTGTGTGATCAAATGTCTTACTCTTAATTTCCTTCTCCCACACGAACAGCATAATACAGCATTACAGTGATCATATGTCTTACTCTTAATTTCCTTCTCCCACACGAACAGCATAATACAGCATTACAGTGCCACCTACTTCTGTGATCTTATTTTTTATTTTATCAATTATCTTTTTGAGACATTTTATTTACATGAAGTCACATTTGAATGTAATGAGAATCAGGGCTTAAACATATGTATTTGGGGGTCCCTAATTCATACCATCACTAATGTACAAGAGTTCATGTGTTGCAGGTGACCCCTATCAGGCAGGTATTTATTCTTCTGCGTGGCCCCTGCAGTCACTCGGGAATGACTGTAGAGAAGAACTGCCAATGATGTGCAGCAAAGCAACCCAGGAGCAAAGGCAGTGCTGGGAAGTGTCATTGCTATGGCTACATGATTTCTGGGCATCAACTGGCTATTTTTTCTAGTGAAACTGAAAGAAACATCAAGGATGGTCACAGTATTTTAGAAAAGGCAATGATATTTACTACACTTTATGACAGAATTAGTTCATTCTTCTTCCATAGTAACATATATCTGGGGCACACCACATAACAGGACAATGTGTGCTATGCCAGTGGGAGCACTTTAGATAATTATAAAGATAATCATAAAAAGCAAAAGACGGTCTTGACAAGAAGAATGTACTCCAGAGGCTATAAGATAAACCCTATGAAGATTTGGGTGCTTGCTACTTTTCAGGGGGCCATGAAGTCAGATTTGAGTGATGATACACTCTTCATCCAAAACTACATACTACTATCTTTTGTATTCTTCATCAGAACAATCTTGTTCTATCCCATATATCAAAGAATGAGAAAGACAGTAAGTTGGTGTGGGTTCAGGGCTAGTAAAGAGCTTTTCTGAAGATCCTAGTGGTAGTCCTAGTAGCCTATTGGTCAGATCATTTCATTAAACAGATCTTTTGGTGGATAAGGTTCTGGTAAGTGTCAAGAAATTATATAAAAGGCATCTCAGAAAATACCAGTTAAGGCATCACAACAGACACTCTTCTGAAGCCTTTAGGCTCAAGCTTTTCTATATGCACCAGAGCATTGTTAAAAGGTTTAAGAAACAGCCCCATCAGAGATGGAATGTTTGATCATGATGGTTGAATTGACAATGTATACAAACTTCCCATTATAAGAAAAGTTCTATAAGGCCTGAAAAATCATAAATTTTGCGAGCCCCACATTATACCAATATTACCTGGGAAATATGCTCTAGATTGAATTTGAGAAGACATAAAGACACTTATAAACTATTTCAGTGGAAATTCCGAACTGTCCTATCCCTTGGCATTACTGCATTTATGCCCAACTTTCAATTTGCGTGTTTTACTCTACTGAAAAACAAAAAGGTTCTATTAAATCAGCTCAATGAAAAATAAAAATGAAAGAAAGGCCAGTACTTGGGTTATTGTTTGCTCAAATCACCATATGGGTACACAGTGATTGCTGGAGTAAGCGGCATTTGAACATCAACAACATTCCAGAACATTCTAGGTTACACTCAAGAACAGTAAAGAGGAAAGTCTTGAAAGTTGCAGATACGCAAAAGGTACATCAGTTGCAAAAAGAAGTGACCTCCAGCAGATACATGAGTATATGACAAATGAGACAAATACATATATATATATATATATATATATATATATATATATATATATATATATGAAAATTTAGGCACAGAAGTAGAAGAATAAGGATGTGAGAATAAACAAGGAAGGTTTTTATATTAGAGATTAGAGTTCTTTAGTGGAGATCACCGAAGAATGGAATCTAAATAACCCAGTAGTCAACATCACTGAAGATTATTTTAAATAGTTTCTCTTTGTTGTTAGATTCTATTGCATGGTGAAGTGAGCACAGCAGGTAGAAAGAGGCACAGAGGAGGGGCCTCTGTAAGATTCAGGCATGGCCTCCCATTCACCAAGGCATAGTCAGATATCTGAGATCCTAAAATTTCCATTTTTCTTGGCAATTTGTTAAAATTTAATGTTAAACCTCCAACATGGTTGTATATTTCAAGAATACCTAAGACAATGTGATGAGAAGGTGATGATTTTGACTTGTTTATATCTGGAATAATCTATAGATTTTGTTCAGAGCTATGAGGACCAGGTCTTAGCTTTCTTATTCAGAAGCACCTACATTAGTAGTATCATCAAGAGGCTTGTTGTATGTGTCATTTTCAAGAACAGAATCCTACATAATATACCATGTGACCAAGGGGTCCGTGTAATACAGAATGTGAGGGCTGGGTCCACTTCATAGCAAAGAATGTATGGGAGAGGGTCTAGGCCCTAATTGTAATTAATATTAATCATATTATTTTTTGCACCATCCAAAATCAACCAGCCTAATTTAATATAAAAATACATTCCACAGTTCAGTTGAAGTCTATGAGTGATGCAGCATTTTCAAGGATACAATGTTGTCATTTTATAATGCAGCGTATGCCTTTAATCAATGATATCTATCTAATGCTGTATTTTACAAGTGCTATATGAGATCAGTAAAAAGAGTTGGAAGATGCTGTGCTACCACCACTCACAAGTGTCTAATTGGGGATGTTCTGTTTCCTGGGAGGACTAGAGATCGTGATCTCCGAAGAGGACACACTTTTGTACTAGGTAATTAGAAAAAGAGATTTTTATCTCTTTTTGTTCATGGACACACAAATATAAATCACCATCATCACAGTATTAACACAGAGAAGAAAGCAATATGTGTGGAACAGAGGATTAGACCAGTACAGCAAATCAGTGATGTGTGGTCACCACAGAAATGCCCTGCAACCACCTTCAGGGCACTGGAATTGCATTATTTCCAAAATTTCATTCCCTTGTCTTCCTTCCGGCAAATACACTGCACATGGGAGTAGGGCCCTGCTGCAAAATGTAAGATTCTTCCACTCAGGGACTTTGACTTGAAGACTTGTCATTCTGGCCAAAATGTTCATAAAGTTCTGCTGCATATCTGTGTTTCTTCCTCTTCGGTCATCCTTATCATGGTAATCAGTGAAGCAATGTCTGGTGAAGAACGATGGCCACCCCTGTAGCTTGCTCCCATTTGAACTTTAAAGTCACTCCCCCCAACAAATATGTGAATGTCTTAACCTTGTGCCTTATTTGACAATATCTGGACAACACACATCTTAGACGCATTATCCCTGGAAGACTAACAATTGCAAATCAATTCACTTACTTAAAGTAAAAAGTTTTTATTGCTATTTGAAATCATATTAAATCTATGGATGAAGATGAGGAGAATTTTGATTAGATGTTTATTTAATTTTTTTTTAAGTATTTGGTGAGGGGTCTCATTACATAGCTCAGACTCATAGTGATCCTCCTGTCTCAGTCTCCCCCCAGTGACGAGCTTATTGGCCTTTGCCACCATGCTCAGACTCAGTGGCCAGTTCAGCACACTTGGGGGCAGAGCCAGTGTGGCATATGGTGCTAATGATCAAACCCTGTTCTCTTTGCCGGCCTAAGCAGGCACTTAGTCTGCTGAGATATCTTGCCAGCCCTTGCATATTTAAATTCACAACCTGAGAAAAGCTTTCTTGAAAATATTAATTCAAGGAAGAAAATGTTACTTGGAAGACATTAATATGAATACTGTGTTTCAAAATATGTGGCATGTAGTATACTTTGCAAGCACATGGAATATTAAAAACATCAAATTTTATGTTACCAAATAAAAAGAATGGAAAAGCCTCAGTATTAAATTTAATAAGTTCAGGAAACTAATTAGTGGGACAAAGGAAAACAATAAAACGTTCAAAGCAGCATTAATAAGAACAAAGATATAGGGCCAGCCAAATAGCCCAGCGGACTGAAGTTCTTGCTTAGGCAAAGCACAGCGGGCTAGATTCGATCCCATGCATGTCCTGCTGGCCCCCCAGTGAATTATACTGGATGTGGTGGCACCCTCCTGTAGTCCCAGCACTTGGGAGGCTGAAAACTGGTCAATTACTCCAAGTCTGATCTGTGTAGTGAGACCCTGTAGAACCTGGACCCTGTAGACCCTGTACTAAATACATAAAGCAAACAAAGATATAAAGTAATGAATCTATTGTATAAAACAAGATCTGTTTATGTAGTGGCCAATAAAACTCATAACTCTCTACCTTGCATAGTAATGCAATCTTTTCTGATTCTGAGATGTGCAGGGCTGGCTGGACCCTCATCTCTTGCTTCATCGGTGCTGCCTTCCCTAGCGTGATTGGGCTGGCCTTTGAACTCAAGGGCCTGTGGGCACTGTGCGTGCCATAAATATGGTCAATCATAAAGGTTTTATTATGTTCATACTACAATGAGTAGATTGTTTTGTATCACATACAAATTAATGGTATTGTCTCAAGAAGTTTTCATAAATATTAGTGTAATTATAGCTGCCAATAAAGCCAACTGCATGCACCATGGAATAAAACATATTTGAAGCCAAAAAATACGTTCTTTGAAAAGAAAGAGAAATCACCACAGATCCCAGATAAATCCAGGAGATCACCACTATCTATTATGAGAACCTATTTTCTAATAAGATGCAAAACACCGGGGCAGGGGAGATAGCTCAGAAGAATAAGTGCTTGCCTGGCAAGCACAGGGTTCTGAGTTCAATTCCCTGTCCCACAAAAAAACAAAAATCATGCAAACAAAAAAAAAAATGGACAGATTCCTATTCACAATAGAAGTTCAAGAAATTGAAAATTAAAAATCAAGAAGATATGTAAATTCTAAATAAACCAATATGAGCCAGCGAAATTGAACATGCATTTAAAAATTTACCAGGAAAGATAAATCCAGACCATGATGGATTCATTCTTAGCTTGTATAAGAAACTTAGGAAATGCCACTAAAGTTGAAACTCTTTAAAGAAATTTAAAGGGAAGAAGTATTTCCAAAATCATTCCTGGAAACAAGTATTATATTGGGCCCCAAACCAGAGGAAATGGAAACCCAAAAAGAAAACTACAGGCTAAATACCTAATGTCCATAGATGCAAAAACTTATTAAGATACTGCAAACAGGATGCAATAAATAACCAAGAAAATCTGTACATCATGACCAAGTAGGATTCATACAAGGGATGCAAAAATAGTCCAATATATGCAAACAAATGTGAATGTAATACACCGTATTAACAGAACTAGGGAGAAAAATCTCCTGTTGACCTCAATGGAGGCTAAAAAGGCATTTGACATACATATGTGTATATTTGTGCAATATATATTTATGATAAAAACTCTACAGAAAATTGGAATAGATTAGTAAATAAGGTCCAAAATCTGCAATAGATATTGTGAATTTGGAAGAAATTCTTCAAAAGTAAAGACAAAGTTTCATGTAGAAAAGGAAAAGAAAGGAAAAATATTTATATAATATATATATATATAAAGTGTATGTTAATATTATAAATGTATATGTTTATACACTTATGTATTTAAATTATTTATGTAAGATAGTTATACAGCTATTTTATCTTAGTTCATTGCAAAGAAAGTCTTGCGCTAACATTGCTTCCACATGATATCATATCTATATTTTATACTCTGAATAACTACTATAAAGATGTAAATATGCAATATATTATCTATTGTAAAACTTCTACTAACCTGTTTTGAAACTCTTTTATTTTTATGTTTTTCTTCTCTGTAAAACATATCTGAAAAGCTTCCTTTGTTAGGTTCAAAACTAGGGGCCAGAGAGATAGCTCAGCAGGCCATGTGCCTGCTTAGGGAACAAAATTACTTTTTAATATAAAAATATAATATAAAATGTACAACATTAGGAATTTATGAATACAGAAGCCAAAGTTTCAGTGAATATTAAGTTAGGGTCCATCATATATTCATCAAAATGTAATTAAGTCATTTGTTATAGGAAAATATAGATGGAAAATATTTAGCAATTATTCCACAAAACCAATGATAATTACAAATAAAATATGATTTTCTACTTAAAGAAATACAAATATTTACAGACAAAACTATCATGTGATCTTGAAAATCTTTGCTATGTATGCATAGTGTGAAAGGAAATGAAAATTGGAGCTCAGTAGTATCTGAGCTCCCTCACATGTAATTCCAGGAAGACTCACCGAAGCAATGATTGGAAAAATCTTAGGTGTTTCTCATTGGATAAAGTGTTAGTGTGTGTACACTCATGGGAGCTACTGTTATTTATGAGGAGCTAAATTAGCTGGATACTTGATCCCACTTTTATATAGATTCAAAATTAGTTAAATACATAGGAAAGAGAGCAAAATGATAGTAAAACTAGTTTTAAAGCTGTGGGAGAAAAGAAATAGTCAAACACTACAAAAGCCAAGTTGTACAAGATGAATAGTCCAGAGTTCCAAGGTACATCAAGTGGACTGTATTGATATTGTGTTTATTAAAATTTGCCAACAGATTGTAGAGTTCTTATCATTAAAAATTAAGCATGAAGTAAATATGTTATCTCCCTTGACTATAACAAATACTTCAATATAGGTATAGCAAAAAATGCTTTCACCTTAAATATAGACAATAAAAAAGAAACATGAAAGGGAAATTCAAAGTAAAAATTTTTTAAATTAACTGTTACTTTAAAAAAATTGATAGATGTGAATATTGGAACGATCTCAGCTATATGATAAGATTTGTAATCTGAGCAACTACTGAGGTCAGCAGTGTGCAACATAGCAACCATGGCAGAATACCTTTCATCTTGTTCTTTTGAATGTGTATGGTCCCCAATGTCTCATCTATTATCATACTATCTTTAAAATAAATTTAAAAAATAAAAAGAACAAGGAAAAACGTTTAGGTTAATGGAGAGGAAGAGTTAATATTTACTTGTTTCATCTCTCTTGCATACCTGTATTTGGTAATGTAAGCAACAAATTTGATCATAGAAATATGTAACAAGGGACCAGGGAGATAGCTCAGTAGAATGAAGGCTTGCTTGGCAAGCTCAGGGTCCTTAGTTCAATCCCTGGTACCACAAAAAAAAAAGAAAGAAAGAAAGAAAAAAAGAAAAAGAAACATGTAAAGTAACAACCATTGTTAATTTTTATTCTTGTGTTAAAATTCTGCACCATTTGTATTGTTTTATGTCATTTCTTTTCTGTCTTTTTTCTTAGTACTTGTTTCTGTTTGATTTTTTTTCTCCTCTTTCAAATTAAAAAAAAAAAGGACTGGAAAATTCAGATTCATTTGGGTATTGGCTTATATATTTTCTTTCTTTTGATATAGTGTGTGTTGCCCAGTATTCTTAATTTTTATGTATTTTAATAATTTTATTGAAAAGGAAGTAGCAATGAGATAGTTTCAAAACAAGTTAGTAGTACAGCTTCAATAATTAATATATTGCATATTGTTGTCTTTGTAGTCGTTGTTCCTAGTACAAGATGCAGACTTAATATCTTGTCTAAACACTATTAGTTCAAAACCTTCTTGACAAATGTAAATGAATAGAGCATCAATGAACTGCTATACTTCCACTAATTTTGGTAACTGAGATATTTTGGGAACTTATAAAGTTAAGAATATTTTCATTTTACCATAAAATAATTAAGAATTGCCTTTACATGTAACACAGGAACTGGCATAAGAAAAGTGTTTACTAAAGGTGATTTAAACATCTTTAAAAAACAGAAAATTCAAATTCAGTTCTAGAAAAAAATGATGACTATGAAAAAACAAATCACAGCACCTAGTCAAATTCAAATTCATACCAGCTTTCCTTTCCCTCCTCTGCTGTTTTGCACTTGAGGACTTTCTCAGAAACTGATACCATATTATTTAGATTTCCTAGTTATCAGATTCTTAAGAAGCAAAATAAACTTTCCTTAATACATCAATCAGGTTCAGATACTTTTAATACAAGAGCAAAGGATCAGGGGAGATGGCTCAGTAGAATAAGTGCTTCCCTGGCAAGCTCAAGGGCCTGAGTTCAATCCCAGGTTCCAGGAGAAAGAAAAAAAATATTGGAGCAAAAAACACATTAAGGAAACATGTAGCTAATAACCATATTAAAACATTTTATTTTATATGTAATAAAAATAATTCAAATGAAAACATCAGTAATATTATTTTTATTCACTGAAAAATAAGTATTTATTGATTAATATTAATATCAATCTTGACATTTTGCCAAGATACATAATGTCCCGTATGCAGGAATGTCTTTTGTACACATTTATTCTGAGGAATTATCAATAGTTTTTTATAAAAGTACTTTTACAAAGCATTGGTTTGTTTATGCAAATTTAAAAGAGGTCAGTTATAGGAAATAAGTAGAGTAAATTTTAGTAATTACCATAGTGAAAGATGTATTATCACAGAGATTTTAATGAGAAATATAGAAATGTCCATAATAGTTGGTTGAGTGGAAATTACAATTTATAAACTGGATTATGCAATAGGTTTCTATTTTCTAAAATAAGTTTATAGGCACATAGTTAAAGAACATGTAGCCATATATATTTATAGATTTATTTTCACATAGATTTTTTCTGGTTCATTGATGATTGTACATGAAATGTGTGCACTGGGAGTGGGCAGTGTTGGTTCTCTGAATTTCAAAATCTTACTTGGTAAGGGATTAAGTGAATAGACATCAGTAGAAAAAAATTCCCTGTACTTCCTGTCTTTGCCAATAAGGAAATATAATGATCACATTCAGTAAAAGTTATGTGGTAAAGCAAAATCATTTTCTTGTTTTTTTATCTATTGGAGAGCTCTGACATACTCAAAATCAATCAGAGTGAAAAACACCGCACAGAATTCTTTAGGTCTCTTGTGTACTGTAAAAATATTACCATGGCATTTTTTAAAATGACAGCATTGGGTGATAAATACATAAAATGATCCAGAAGTCCAGTAAAATCTTGGCTTTGGGACACTGGTGATTGTACAGAGCTGAGTCCAGCATGACTTATAGTAAATCAGTAAGACCGAATCATTGGTACTTGTTCCACAAGAGAAAGAGACAAAAATATATGGTTAAAATTAAACTACACTGAATAAGAGGGCAACATGTTTTATGACACTAAAATTATGAAATAGGGCTGGGACTGTAGCTCGGAGGTAGCGTGCTTGCACGCACAAGGCCCTGAGTTCACATGCCAGTACCACAACAAAAAAAAAACTTACTCATGCGGCCAGCCAGACAGCTCAGTGGACTAATGCGCCTGCTTCAGCAGAACACAGTGGTAGGGGTTCGATCTTCAGCGTGTCGGGCTGGCCCCACCTCTGGGGCACACTGGGATGGTGATTGAGCCTGGGAGTGGTGGCGCGGGCCTATAATCCCAGCACCTGGGAGACTGAAAACAGGGAAGTCACTGTGAGTCTGATCTATGCAGTGAGACCCTATAGACCTTGCAGACCCTGTATTAAATACATAAAAAATGAAAGCTTCATTTGATAGATTTCTGAGGTAGTTAGAGACTGAATGCTCTAGACCCACAGTGAGTCTTTTATATAACAAGAATAATTTAGTGTTGCTGCTCCTCGAATCTCTCCATACTGCACACTCAAGTTCACATATTCCTTCATGTATGACTGGGTATATACACATGGGCACACACACAGACACACACACACACACACACACACACACACACACACAATTTTATACTTCTAGTTATCATACAAGATAGCTCTTGGGAACAAGTGATACCTATATTGTAACTTCTTAATACACAATAAACCCAGAAGGAAGGCCATGTTTTTCACAAGTAAGTGCAGAGAAAGATCACTAGGTAATTTGTTTCAGAGTGTTCTGCTATCCTGCAGCACAGAATATGGGAAGTCTGAGTGGTCAGGATGTCTTGAGACTCCAAGAATAGGAACTGCTGATGCAAGGATGGGCAATTTACAGCACAGGAGCAGTATACAAGAGGTAGACAGAATACAGAGTATATATTTAAATTTTAAAAAATTATTATAAGAAAAGACCCATTGTGATTAATGACTTTAAAATATTCACCCTTGCTTCAAACATACTCCATCGGTTCTTGCATTTTCTGTACTAGTTCTGCAAGTGCTCTTTTGTGAGGGACTCTACAGGGAATAACCAAAGACATGGAGAATCCTGCTGCTGCGTGCCATGCAATGAAGCTTCTTGCAGCATCATAGCCAGCGCCTTTGCATGGATCTGTAATCACATCAAGCGACTTCTCTTTCTTTCCCAAAGTCAAATGGCCAGGCAGGATAAGGGCTCTGAGTTGCCTGAGAGGATGGAGGCAGCTGTGACAACACAACTAAAAACAGAAAAGAGGATTCTGGACCTGCTTCGGAAGGCAACGAGAATGCTGGGCTATGTGTGCTCAAACTGTGTGTGTGATCATAGTTTCAGGAGAATTAACAGTAATATATCTTTTAGGTAATAAATTCTAAATATTCAATTTATTTTTGATAGTATTTCTTGTAAACTTTGCTAGACATATAGCTAACACTGGACAAGCAATTTTATGTTAAAAATCACATGTTTAAGAAGGAAAGAAAAATGCACAAGAAAGGGAAAAGGAGGCAAAGGGTCTCGCATTGCACATGTGGAATTACACTAGATCAAGACAAGAAATGAGAGAAATAGGAATGTGGATTGTTGGGCTGTGCTTAAAATTAGTGAAGGAATCCACTAGAAAATTTTTCATGTTACGGTTCTAAAAATGGCAACTAATTGTTTTCTCAGGTGTATAACAATAAAATATTTGAAGACCTCTAGACCTTATGAGGCTGTTTCTTTTATTCAACGAGAACAAATGTATCACTAGTTTCAAGAAGACATCTGTGAAGACTATTCAGTTTGCTTTTCAAGACTTCTGTTTGTCCTGTGGAAAGATCACATCAATATAAATAATTTTATTCCACTAAGTCTCCCATGAATCCTGGAGAGCACGCACTTCCCAATAACAATCTAAGAGCCCCAAGGCAGGGTGGATGTTATGGCTTACTGATTTACAGATATTAGATATTCTATCTAAAAATATCAAAACTATTATTCATTAGTAGAAATTTACTATTGTATTGAGAAAACCACTCAAAGCATAAATAAAAAGAATAACTCATAAAGGAGAAATGTTCATTTGAAAGTATTCTTTTTTATTTTAAAATGATTACTGAAGATGTTTCCTTGGCAAAACTGAAGTCTATTAGTGTAAATTCTTTGTAACTTCTATCACAACCCATTGTAATTCAATCAAGTTCATTCATACATTATATTTTCAATTATTGCATTCTAATTTCTATGTATAGGGAGAATCGTCACCTTCCCAACTGCTTCTTTGTCTCCACTTTCATATACTTAAATGTTCAAGAGAAAACTTTCTAAAACATTCTCGAAGTGCATTTTGCTTTATCTTCTTATTTTGACAAGGCATATCCAAATATATATTGTTCTGACAGTTACTTTCTGAACTTCATGAGTATACACATCTCAACACCTATTAATCACCTACTCACAAGGCAGTATATCCTCTGTCCTAAAAGTATTTACTGCAATCTGTCTCTTCCATGGCCCAGTTATGAGAGCTCTCTACTACAAATACAGGTAGAAATTAGTAGTCTAGTTTAAGCTTATAACCTGTTAAACGACTATGTTTCAGTGTGACACAAGACTTAGGACTATTAGGATTAAATGTATTAACAATAATTATGAAGAAATTTTGTAAGTACAGCTATGTTCCTTCCTCTGACTTGTGGAGTAAATTGCTTAAGGTTTATTTTAATGTCAATGTGGGTTTAAACATTTACCTTTTCTAGAATTGTATTTTCTCTAACTTTATACTCACAATTATTCATTGTTAGGTGTCTACTGCCATGTAAGTGGAATCAATTTTTTTCATAATAGAATGAGAATACTTTTTAATTATGATAAATTGAGTTTAAGGCACTTGCACAATACTGAACAATAAAGAAGAAAAATTCTTTGGTTGAGTTAAATCTGATAACTTTATGTCTTTCAAATCCTCTTCATTATTTTTAATCTTGCTTGTACATTTTTAACAAAATGCAATTCAGTATTTGAGGAAAACTTAATTATTAAAATGTACAATGTATGAGAAATTTTAATG
Source organism: Ctenomys sociabilis (assembly GCA_004027165.1). Classification (NCBI taxonomy): domain Eukaryota; kingdom Metazoa; phylum Chordata; class Mammalia; order Rodentia; family Ctenomyidae; genus Ctenomys; species Ctenomys sociabilis. Next base: position 61,192 of record PVKA01004148.1, on the reverse strand, counting down.
ACAGAAACAAGTTAGTTTCAAGAAAAAATGTCAACCACTCTAGAATATAATAGGAAACTAAGATTAACATTTATTCACTAAAGGGAAAAATGTATAATTCCTCTTCTACTTATGGCAGTGTTTTATATAACTATGTTTTCATCTTATAAAGCAAATAATTTGGGGGCTTCAAGAAGCTTTAAAATATATTTTTACTCATTTATAATTTTATGAAAACAATTACTGTGCTTATATATTTTCAAGCTTTGCTTACCTACAATTTATGTTATCATTCCAAAGATTACTAGGCAAATTTCATAGGTTTGATCTGATTATGATTTTTATATCTGATGTTTAATAATCGATAGGAAATATGAAATTATATTAATATTATTAGTATACATATTAAATTACATTACTGTACAGTTTTAGTTCCTCTATGTCCATGTTTCTGAATGACTGTGGAGAAGATGACATGATTAAGAGAATCAAAAAAAGAGGAAGGGAATTTTAAAAAATTTATTTCATTTATTTATTTATTTTTTATTTTATTGAAGTACAAATATCAATGAGACAGTTTTAAGATACCTTAACAGGATGGATTCCATAAATTAATACATTGTAAACTGTTTTCATATCATACAAGGTGCATACATGATATTACACTTACAAACATTATTATAGCAGATGTCTCTTATCAGTAAATTAAGAGAGTGTAGCTGTTTATGTATCTTATTTTTTAAATCTAATGATTCTTAAAAAGTGAAAAGATGGATGGTAGTAAGAGAAAAATACAAGGGTTCATTGTTATTGGGATAGAGAAAACATAAGAGATTAGATAAATAATAGTGTAATATGGACTACAAATAGATAGATGACAGAAAAATTATGGGTGGATACAGATAGATAGATAGATAGATAGATAGATAGATAGATAGATAGATAGATAGACAGACAGACAGATATGTACATATGTATGTACATACATAGACAGATACACTACTAATTAACCCATGTTTGTGATGAAGTGTCAACTGATGGTGAACTTTAACTCCCAAAGCTGAACTGAATCAGTGTGGATGTGGAAGGCCTGCCTGAAGACAGCTGTCAACAAAACAGAAAGGAGAACTGCAGAAAAATCAGTGGCACTGTTAGGGAGCTGTTGGCTCTTTGAGAGGAGCTTTCCTGATATGAACTCTGAAATTATCCTCACAGGAATGCGGAACCTTGTCATCACAGAGAACAGCTACAGTTTACTTTATTGATTTTTAATACTTTAAATTTAATCTTATTTAACTTTTAAGAGTAAAATCAAAAGCAAAAACAAAGAGAAAGAATGGCAGAAATGGGGCAATACATAGAGACACATATATTACAGATTTTCAAAACAAGAATAGCTAATTGTCAATGGCTGTTATATTACCTATTTTTATCGTCAGATCTGTTGCTCACATTACCAGAAATAGTTATGCAAGATTGGACAAATAATTGATTATTGGTGCTTGCTTTTGATAAACCTTATTTTTTTCTATTTCCTTCCCGTCTTTATTTTTTTTAGTTTATTTAATGGAGTATAATAAGAATTAATAAGATATTAGAATTAGTGCATATATAGAAGACCAAGATGAGAGATATTCAACCATGGTTTTTGTGTCACACTTTGCTGACCTCGATGTAGTTGTTCTGTAGATCAGCATACAGAGTTAGTCAAGGTGAAAATTCTAAACACAAATGACAAATAAATACATAAAAAATTGTTCCACAGCACCGTTCATTTGAGTAATGCAAATTAAAACATTAAGATACCATCTCCCCACAGAAAGAATAGCTATCATAAATAAATCAACTAATAAAAAATGATGGAGAGGCTGTGGAGAAAGAGGAACCATCACAGTTCTCTTTAGGGGAGCTCTGGTTCTTTCTTTCTCCAGGAGGAAAGGTGGGGCCTGTCCAACCTCCTGCATTAGCTTGCTGTGCTGGCTTTCCTGACATGAGCTTGGCTACCCTCATTGTTGGGGAGCTTGGGATCTCATTGTGCCTGATGATGGCTGTCGTATTTTTCAGGAGAGCTTGGGTCCTTACTTCATGGTTCACTTCCTGGCTCCAGTACAGACCCCTCAGCCTGCTGGCATGGATCCTTCACCCCAGACTTTCTATCTTCTGCCACTGAACTTTGGGCCTTTGCAATGCAGATCCATGAAACAGACTTGCATCAGGCATTGCCATGGGCTCTGAATTTCCCATCGGTCTTATGTGGGACATAGTCCTGGGATCTAGGTCCTCAGCTGGATTCTTCTGAGACACTGATGGGGGATCCAGGCCCTCAGCTGAGTTCTGTGGGTCTTTAGGGTAGGCAGATTTCTTGCATCCTTTTGCACTTGACTCTTTTGGTGACTACAATAAACTAATCCTATAGATTATGTGTCCTGCATTAAAATTTTCTCTTGTGAACACTGACCATAACATTTCTTGCAAATTTATATAATGAAACCCTAACATATTTTTTGGAATGTACTTGTATTTGGAAATGTATCTTTAAAAGAGATAATTCAATTTAAATAACCACTAAACCAATATTGCAGATATCACAATAATAGGACAATGACTGGACACCAAACAAAGTACATTTTTCACTATTACTATCATGAACCATTGTAGTTCAGTCAAGTTCAGTCTAATATTCCATTTGCAATTGTTACATTCTCAGTTCTATACACAGGGTAAAACACTACCATCACCAACTGTTTGCCTCAGTTCACAGATGCTTCAGTGTTTCACGGGGAACTGTTTCTAAAATACTCTCAAAGAGCATGTTATTTGGTCTTTTTCTTCCCTTGAACCAAAGGATCATGGGAGGAGACACCAAGAAGGCAGCTGTCTGCAAACAAGGGAAGATATGTCACAAGGAACTTGTGGCGCTGAAAACTTGGTCTTGGATTTTCCAACTTCACAACAATTAGAAAATAAATTTCTACTTTTGAAATGACTCAGTATTGGATATCTTGTTCTGGAAGTCTCAAAAAGTGAATGCAATTGCAAGATAGATAGATAGCTGATAGATAGATAGATAGATAGATAGATAGATAGATAGATAGATAGATAGCTGATAGATAGATAGATAGATGATAGATAGATAGATAGATAGATAGATAGATAGATAGATAGATAGACAGATAGAGAACTTGAATTCTTTCTGTTTTTTTGTGTATCTCTACATCAATGTCACAAGTCCAAAGGAGAAAGGTGCTACCACAGTTTAAGCCCAGAATTCCCAGAAGCTACTATAATTAAAGAAGAGAATTTTTCCTGAGTGTATCCCATAAAAAATACAAATGGTGCAATAGATCTGTAATTCTGAAGGTCCTTCACTGTTAAGTGTACGCGACTTTGTAGTTGAGGACGTGGTATGGGGGAGTGCAAGTAATAAATACACTAGCAACTGTGACTGAATTACAGGAAATTTGCAGTGTCAGCAAGAGCTGGCCAGCAGAAGCTAGCAGGGAACCTCATATTTAATATGATGTATTGTCCCAGACAGTACCAAAGTCCCAGAGCTGAAGAGCAGGTCGGATGCATGACCAAAGGACAGCTTCTCTTAGCAGTGAGAGCTTATAAGTTTTCTCTTAAGTCAGCCATTTGGAACAAAAAAGGAAGAAGACATTTTAAAAATCTGCATATTTACAAAATACCAAATAAAATGATTTAAGTGAGAGGTACTATATCCTTAAATTATGATAGTAAATCCACAGTTCCCACAGTGCCCATACTACCCTTGCCCAAGGAGACTTGGGTATTCTAATGAGGAATTTGTTATTCATTCAGTCAAGAATGCAATCAAAGAAGCCATAATCCCATAAATATTTCCATTAGTGTGTATAAATATATGACTTTAAAACAGGCACACACCTCTATTTTTGAGCTTAGAAAAATATCTCTTGACTGTGCTATTAGAAACATTGAAAATATTGAAGTTTCTATTTCAGTCATGTTTGCATTGATATGCAAATATCAGGAGACAATTTGCATTTCATCAGAAATGAAGACTGACCAATGTGAAGGAAACTGTTATCAACGGCTACTAGTTGCTAACTAACATAGAATTCTGAAGGGTAAACTCTAGGCGATCTCAAGCACAAGCAATCATAAAAATAAATGTCTCAGCAATGAAATGATTACATCTTCAGAAAGAGTGCATAAACAAAGCCAATTACACAAACAAGAAAACAAAATTGAAGGGAAAAAACATAAAGGAAACTATCAGACAGAAAAATTATAATTGCCATACTTTGCTTCTCATTTAAATAACAGAATTTCAAAACATACCCTTAAACCTTTTTTTTCTTTTAAGCAGTGTATGGTAATGGTTGAGGAAACCCAAAATTTCATGTATTGCTATAAATAAAGTTTTATTGCTATGAAATTAAACTTGTTTTCTTTCAGTGGTTCTTTTAGCAATATAGAATTTAAGTAGGTTCTGCCAAGACATATGCCTAAAATAATACGAAGTACTTACACCTAGGCAATTCATAGGAACTCAAGAGAGTTCCTGTACTGATTTTGAGGATTCTAATTTTGTATGGGTTACACCTAGTTTAGTCACACATGTTTTTCCTATACATTTTCAGTACCCATAAAAGTAAGAAAATAAAACAAAGACATTAGCTTCAATTTCGGTAGATTAATTATTTTTCTCATCTCTGAGTACTCTTGGTATTAGGACCTCAAACTCAAATGGAAGTATCAGCTTCAAATTTTTAAATACTAATGGAAACTTCTTTTATATAAATAAGCCACAGTCGTTAAATCTAGGCTTGATGAGGGAAATGAAAGTACTTTTTTTTTTTTTTTTTTGTCTTTTTTGAGACAGGGTCTCACTATGCAGTTCAGGCTGGCCTTAAGCTCACTTTGTAGTTCAGGCTGGTCTCGAACTCACAACAATCCTCCTGCCTCAGCCTCTCGAGTGCTGGGATTACAGGCCTGTGCCACCACGCCCGGCTTTGAAAGTACTTTTTGTGATAGGCCTGCCTATCATTTTTCTTCGTACTTGTTATATTAAGATAAGTATTTTCAGCTCTGACTTCGGATCGTTTGGATCAGAAGCTCTGGTCTTTTTGTGTTTAGAGGAAGCCCTGTGACTGGAATCAACATTGAATTTTGAGTGGAAGAGATACATTCCACTTTCAGAAAGCATTCCACTACTTACATGTAAACCTCAAGGTTCCGTTTCTTCTTGTAACCTCTAAAAGAATGGCTGCTCAGATTCATGGTTTTTTGTTTCAACAGGCAAAATATTGACATGCTCCCATTCTCACAAAAATGATGCTGGCAAAACTTGAACCAACCAAACTTCAGTGACTTTTCTTAGACTCATCATAGACTTGAGGGAATTGGTTAAAACTGGAGAGACAAACTTGTACAGGTTTTCACAGCTGAGATCAGCATACTTTTAGCAGAAGCTGCTAGAGCCTGTAGCTTGTGATAACTCATAAATACTAATTTGGGCAAAATAATACAACTTGAGTGTGGAACAACTAGAAAGTCAAAAGTCACTGAAGGCCCACTATTATTTGAATCCTTACTTTCATACTTTTTTCTCTGGGAAAAACACCAACTTCTGTGTTATTTAATGAAAATCTCTTCTTTCAGACATCCTTTGAGAAACCCAAATACTATAGAGGACAAACAAGCCTGAAACATTTAAAAGAACCACAAAATTTAGAACAACTGCTATCCAGATTTACACAAAATCTCACTTCACAGCAAAATTACTTTCTGATCATGCAGATCATGATATCTTACTTTTATGAATAAATTGTAAGGAACACTACAAGAAGGAAAAAAAAAAAGACATAGGATGAAAAGACAAAACAACAGCTTTATAATCAGCTATATACAGAATTCAGTATTCTCAGAATTAATATAGTAGTATTAAATGGAATATCAGCATTGCAATATTAGTCATTAAAATAATCATCTCTGACAAAACTAAACAAAAAAAGGATGTAAATGAAGGACATCTTGTATTGTATATATAAAATAGTTAGAATAGATATACAGCTGCTTTCTCTTAATTCAATGAAAATAAAGATTGTACTAATAGTGTTTGGACAGGGTGTCACTTCTGCATCTTGTACTATAAATAACCACTATGAAGACAATATGTAACATATTAATTATTGAAACTGTCCTACTAACGTGTTTTGAAACTGTCTCGTTGCTATTTGTTTCTCAATAAATTAATAAAAAATAAAAAATAGTCATGACTAATACTGTAAAGATTCTAATGCTAGAGATAGTGTTCTATGAAAGCTACTAATGTAAGTAAAAATTAGTAAAAAAAGTGATAAAAATAAAATGACAAACATGCACACAGGATCATTTTTGCAGGTATGAACAATGACATGACTAAAATCCTAGTGCCTTTAAGGATAAATCAACAGATTATTTTTTACCTCTAATGCAAAGAGTAGAGGGAACCTAAAATAACCTGAATAGATGAATTAGGACAATTATAAATGGTATAACAAATATGCAATAGGAATACCAGAAAGTGAAAGATAAGGGAAAGTCTTACTTGAAGCAATAGTGAAGGAGTATCCTCTAAATTATTTTTATTAGCACACGTTTGCTGCACATAGTGAGGACAGTCCTAAAAGTCGGTACATGTGCATGACACATCTTTTTTCATTGTTCCTCTAGTCTGCAACTCTTCCCTCCATCTCTTCATTCCCTTCCCTTATACAACAGAATTAACTCCCTAATTCCTCTTATCTTTTATTTTGTTCTTTCTTTATTTTTAGGTATCTCATATAAGAGAAACAATGCAATATTTAATCTTGTGTCTCTCATTTATTTCATGTAAAATTATGTTCTCGGCATGCCCCCATTGCCACCAGAGACTCAAGTTTATCCTTTGCAGCGCTGTGGTCCTGTCCTGCCTATAAAGTCCATGTGTTCTTTAACCCTTCATTTTTGATAGTCAGACTGGCTGCTTCCCAGATTTAGCTGTGATGAGCTGTGCCTCTATAACCATAGGCACATGTACAGTACTGTCATATGACAGTCTTTCACTCTTTTGAGAAAAACCCTACAAGATGCACAGCTGGGCCAAGTGGAATATATGGCTTTAGCTTTGTTGTGGAATTTCCATATAGATTTCTGCAGTGGTTGAACTAGTGTCCACACCCATCAATAATGGAGAAAGGCTGTTAATCCCCCACAACCTCCCCAGTATTTGTTATTACTTGATTTTTTGAGGGTAACCATTGTCTCTGAAATAAGATGGAATCTTGGTGTCTTTTAATTTGTTTTTCTCAAATCCCCAGAGATGTGAATATTTTTAAATGCACTTATTGGATATTTGTACTTCTTCTGAAAAAGAGTCTGTTCATTTCACTTGTCTATTTATTGAACTATTGGGGCTCTGTTTGTAAAGTCCCTCAATATTTTAGGTTTTTAAATATTTAACCTAATTAGCTTTCCAACATAGAGTTTCTATTTTTACATTTAGATACTTGATTCATTTTGCCTTTACTTACTGCATGGTGAGAAATAGGTGTCTAGGTCCAGCCTTCCCCATATTGACAGCCAGTTCTCAAGGCTGTGTTTGCTAAAAAGGTTGCCTTCCTGCAGCACACATTTGTGGAGCCTGTGTCAAAGGTCAGGATATGTGGGAGTTGTTCCTGAATCCTCCGTTCTGTTCATTGATTCTTGTTTGTTTCTCTTTTATTAATTCTGTACCTTTTTAATTACTGTCACTTTGTAGTACAGTTTGAGGACTGAGATTGCGGTCAGTGTTATTCCTTTGCTTTTGTTCCTCAGGTTTGTCTTTGTTATTCTGTCTTACTGATCTGTATGGATTTTAGAATTATTTTCTCTATTTCTGACAGGAATGCTATTTGCATTTTGCTCGGGATTATAATACATTTCTATATCAGTTTTGAAATTATGATCATTTTATTAAAATTGGATCTGCTTAATGAATAACAGGGATATATTTCTATTCTCAAACCAGGATATTACTGCAGCTTGATCAGGCCTGCAACCTCCCAAGGATTAATAGAAGAGACAAACAGAATGAATTTAGGGTTCCTGGAAGATCTAAACCCTCTCGAAAAGTCCGAGATTCTCTGGGGGCTGAGACAAAGAACTTCTTTAGGCAGCCATATGTATTAGACTTTTTTCAGTTGAAGTAAGGAGACACCTACAAAAGTGTGGGAACTTGAAGAGGAACTTAAGAGTTGGTCTAGATGTCCTTGAGCAGTGCATTATGCTAACTCAGAGACTTATTTCCAGATTGATATTCACATGAGATGGCTGCAGTGACAGCCTCTATTTAGCTAATAGGGTTGGCCTCAGCTGTGGCCTGCTCTTGTCCTTTAAAGCATCCCATCCGCACAGGCAACTACAGGCCTCAGCCAGGACCTGGGACTCACAGAGCTTCACTTGCAGGGTATCCACTGCCCATCTCCAGGTAAGGGCCCTGGGCCTGGGACAGACTCATAAGTAAGCATAGAAAGCCAGTTGATCTGTAAACTTAAGTTGTTAACCCTCCAGGACAGAAGCTTAATGATATTATTACCCTACAACATGGGCAGCTGAGCTCAACTTCACATCTGTCTGAATATCAAACATCTCAGACATAATGTGGAACACGTATTTTCAAACAAGTATTGATATGTTAAACCTACAGAATGTGAAGAAAAAAATTAAAGAAAAATATTTTTAAAAATAGGAATAAACAATGACATATTTTTACAAAGAAATTTAGAAATCTAACCAAACACAGCACTGTAGCAGGAAAGTCCTATGATATTTTTCTTGTCTCTTGTAGTAGAAATATACATAAACATGTATACATATATATAACCATAAATGTACAAGTACTTTCTCTTATTTCAACAAGAAGAAGGTTTTGAACTAATAGTGTTTAGAGAAGATATCATGTCTGCGTCTTATACTAGGAAAAACTACTACAAAAACAACAACATGCAATGTATTAATTATTGTAACCATACTACTAACCTGTTTTGATACTATCTCATTGTTACTTCTTTCTCAATAAAATTGTTAACATATATATGATAGCCAATTGATTGGTCTTAAATCCTGCTCTGAGGTACTTCCTAGTGGTCTCCATCACCATATATTTAGAACATTTTTTCCTAAATGATCTCTCATAATACGTTATGTATCCAAATTTACACTTAATACCATGGATAAAGTTTCATTGGGTTGAATTTACACTTATATTCTTTCAGCCATTCCAGTATACTGAGAATATTGGGTAGGTTCTGCAGATACATATGTTTTAAAAATGTCAAAAGCTCTTCTACTTCTCTGGTTAGGTTAATTCTTCAGTATTACATTTTTCCTGACGTTTTGGTGAATGGTACTGTGAATGGTATTGCTAATTTATTTCTTGCTGGATTCATTGTTGAAGCAAAGGAATGATACTAATCTATTAATATTTTGTTTCCATTTTCCATCCTGTTATGCTCCTCAGTTGGTTATTGATGCTACCAGACTTGATGGAACTTTGCGAGTCTTTTGTGCAGAGGAACACGTCACCCACACAATAATGACCTGGCTTTCTTCTTTCTCATGCGCATCTCTTTTATTTCTTTCTCTTGCCTCATTGTTCTGGCTCATATATTGAGAACAATACTGAGTAGGAGTAGTGACAGTAGAAATCCTTGACTTGCTCATGATTTTAGGGAGAAAGTTTTCAGGTTTTCTCCACTTAATAAGATGCCTGTTGAAACTGCCTTTGATCAGACAGAGATAAGGCCCTTTTGCAATTATTTTTCTGCAAGGCTTTTATAATGAATGGATGTTGGATTTTTGTTAAAGGCTTCTTTTCTGCAGCATTTGATACGATCTTGGGATTTTTTTCCCTGCTTTTGTTCATGCAGTATATTACATTTATTGATTTGTGCATGTTCAACCATCTGTGCATCCCTAGGATGAATCCCACTTGGTCAGGAAGTTTGGTTTAAATTAATGACAGATGCCAAACCATATATCATGTTATCTTAAAAACTAAAGTGGAGAAATGCCCCAAATCTACTTTTTGGGCACATGATATACAGACTGATCACACACACACACACACACACACACACACACACACACACACACACGCAGTGAAAAGCTTGAAAGAAGCCAGCAAGTTAAAAATAACAGTGTAAAGGGAGATCGCTCAGTCAAACAAGCACTTGCCTACAAGCACAAGGGCCTGAGTTCAATTCCTGGTTCCACCAAAAAAATAAGTAAACTAAAAATAACAGTGTAAGAAAGAAGTAATAATTGCATCAGACTTCCTGAAGAATGTATTTGAGCAACACAAGAGTTGACTGAAGTATTGCATATAGATGAGGACAGAAAGCAGAAAAAAGAAAGCACACTAAGACAGGCCAAAACTTTGCGACCATTATCCTTCAAAGAAAAAGTCGAAGCAGGTGTGAGGCATACTTGTAATGTGTAATTTTCTGCTGGATAAGTTGGGATCTTTGCAAATTTTGAGGCCAGACTGAACAACATCATAAAGTCCTATTTTTAAAAGTAAAAGTAAAGAAAAAATAAATATTTTTATGAACAAATAAACTTGAAGGAATTTTCTGTCATAGATTCACTTTGCAAGAAATCTTGAAATGAACATTATTCAGAGAAAAAATATGAAAAAGATCACAAACTTGGCTGTCTGTTTGCAAACAGAACAGCTGAAGAGAGCAGCTACTACATGTTTAAACTTTCTATTTTTCTTGAGTTCTTAGTAGATCTAACTGATTCCTGTTCAAACTAGCAATACAAATATGTTATACAATTTTAACACACAGGAAACTAAAATGAGTGACAGAAACAGTATAAGGGAGCAACTTACAAAACTATAAGTCAGTATATAGAAGCTTTATGTAAGAGTTATCAGGCATATTTGTAAATGCATATTGCACTCAAGGAAAACATAAATGTGCTGAAGGAAAGCAGAGAAAGTAATATACTGTCACAGCAGAAAAAGTGGAAACACTTAAAAGGCTCCATAAAGTACAAAGCAGAAAATGGAGGAAAGATAAAGTCTTGCAGGCTGGGAATTTAGTTTAGGGGCACAGCATCTACCTGGCAAGGACGAGGTCCAGAACTCAATTCCTAGTATCACAAAAAAAAGAAAAAAAAAATAGATAGAAAACATGTATGGTAATTGGATTACTAATACAAACTTACTAATCATGACTTTTATTTAGATGAATATAAATACCAACAACAGGAAAATAAAGAGTTGATGTTTTAAAAAGTCACAACTACGTGCCTTCCAAAAGGAATCTATATTAAATATAAAGATATAGATAGGTTAAAAGTAAAATGCTAAAGGAAGACATGGCATTTTATCCTTAAAAGTAAACCTTAGATAGTTACAGGATTTTAGGAAGTGTAGCCTTGAGAATAGGGAGGCTTATCATTTATAATATGGTATCACACAATAAAAATAAATTACTTTTATTTGTTGCTGTGGTGCTGCAGATCAAACTCAGGACCTTGCACTTGCCAGGCAGACACACATGGCCCTGACTTATCTTTATTTTATAAGACATAATGACATAAGTATGCCTAGTATCAGAGTTTCAAATTATGTGAGACAAAAATAGTGACAGGAGTAAAAGAAGAAATAGGGAAATCCACAATTACACTTTGAGTCTTCAATATTTTTCTGTTAGTATGTTATAGATACAGTAGACAGAAGATCAAGGATATACTGAGCAGAACAGGATCATCAATCAGCTGATCTCGAGGCATTTTATAGAATGCTTATCTGACAACCAAAGGAACTCACACTTTTCTCCAGGTGATAGGCAGTTTACCAAGACAGACCAAACCCTGGGCCACAAAACACACTTAAATGATTTTTTTTTTCTTTTTATGTATTTGGTACAGGTTCTCACTATGCAGCTCAGACTTGTAGTGATCCTCTTGTTTCAGCCTCCCCAGGAGGCTGGGATTACAGGCATGTACCACCATGCCCAGACTCTGTCACTGGCTCAGGGCCCCCCCAGGGATGGGGCCAACATGCCATGTGGCCTGGAGATCAAAGCCCTGGTCACGTCTCTTGCCAAAGCAGGCATTTAATCCACTGAGCTAGCTCACTGGCCCTATACTTAAATAAATTTAAAACAATAGCAATCATGCAAAACATACTTTTGAACAGCAATAGATTTAAGCTAGAACTCCAGAAGAATATGTGAGCTTGGAAACTGCAAACTATTTGACAATTAAATTTGTTTTAATCTTTTATTTATTTGGTTCATGGTCTCTCTAAGCAGCTCGGACTCACAGTGAACCTCCTAGGTCACCCTTCCCTGTACTGGGATTGCAGGTGGATGCCACTACACCTGGTTTTGGTAACCAGATGGTGTGCCTGGGATTTGGGGTTATGCATGGCATGGGGCACAGGGATCCAACCCTTGTCTTGCACTTGCCCAAGCTTAACTTGACAATTAAGCAAAATTTGAAATAGCTTAAAAATATTTGATATCATAGAAAGACCAAATTAATTTTTTCAAATTGTTGATATAGTGAAGTTGCTTCTTAAAGGGAAGTTTCTGTCACTGAACTTGTACATCAGAAAAGAAAAAAAAGAAAGGGAAAAAAAAGATATACAAATATTAACCTAACCTTTCACCTTATTAAACACATATGATGGCCGGGCGTGGTGGCGCAGGCCTATAATCCCAGCACTTGGGAGGCTGAGGCAGGAGGATTGTTGTGAGCTCGAGACCAGCCTGAGCTACAAAGTGAGCTTAAGGCCAGCCTGAACTGCATAGTGAGACCCTGTCTCAAAAAGACAAAAAAAAAAAAAAAAAAAAAAAAAAAAAAAAAAAAAAAAAAAAAAAAAAAAAAAAAAAAAAAAAAAAAAAATATGAATTTAAAGGCAGGCCAAAAAAATTAATAAACATTAGATAGTAATGAAAACATGAAGTCATTAGAGGAAATCTGAAGCCAGTATAATTTTAGTAAGGCTAACCAATACAAGATACATGGCAAAAATCGCTAATGACAGAAGTGAAAAAGGGCTCATAATTAGTGATTGTACTTTAAAAAAAATTAAAGGTGTATTATGACTAACTCTATTATGTGCACATTAGACAATTTCGGCTAAATTAAACAATTTCTTGGAAAACACAAACTGCCTGAAGTTATGCAAGTAGAAGTAAATTATAGGGATGGGGCTATACATATTGGCATAAATATCTGTACTTTCTTGAGACATTTTATAAAATGTTTTCAGCAATAAGCTGAGTGGTAGTATAATCACAGTTCATCTTCATGTTTTTCTTTCTGCGTTTTTATTTTATTTTAAAAAACAATTTCATTTTGTATACATTAGTGCATAATACTGACACCATTTGGGGCAACTGGTACCTGTATATAATGAATCTTAATTAGTTTCTGCACCCTTCAACTCCTTGTTCTCTTCTCCTTCAATCTTTACTTGCCCTGGAGTGTTCTGTTCTCTAAAGTCAAGAAGATTGTCACCATGTTACAAGAAAAAAGTTACATGACATTGGGTTACATGTGGAGAATCAAAGGCTCAGGGAAGCTATCGGTAAATTTCTTTTCTTACAGATACATTTTCTGTGGCAGTGATTTGTACTTACCTCTGTAATCTCAAGTCTCATTTTCTTTACTATGAGAATAGTAATTTAATTCATGTTTTCAGGAAATATGGTTGAGCATTTGATTTCCCTTAAATTTACAGATGCCTGAATATTGTCACAAATGGTCATGAAAGAAGGGACAGCTCTTTAAAGAAAGTTATTTAAATAGAAGCAGGCTTATGTGAGTTTCCCTTTTTCCTTTCCTATTTAACTTTTTGGTCTTTCTTTTTTTCTTTTCTGGTCCTTGGAATAGTATACTAAGTCAGGATAAATAGAGAACATTTTGCATGCATCAGAATGAAGAACAGCACTAACGATGAACCACAAACTCAAGAAAGCTTGGGACATTAGACATTACTGAGCTTCTCTATCTGTCCGCATCTATTTCCATCTGGATGTTTTCAAATTTTACTTTTTCACATTAAAAATATAATTTATGTTGAACTGTTATAATTCAGGTTTTCTTTACATGCAAATGAAGAAAATTGTTTCATCTTTCTGCAGCAGAGTTCAAGGTGAAATACTGCCTACCCGCAAGATTATAATGAGCTCAGAACCCAAGGTTTGGGAATTTCTTGTAAAATGAAAGAAACATACATAATTCATGCACTCAGTATCAAGTAACTCCCAAGTTAAAAATATGAGTTTCTGAAGCAGGACATATGTGTAAGCACTGGTGTATATGTATGAGGATGTGTATGTGTGACAGATTTCACTCAATTATCTCAAGGAAAATGCAGAACTATTTGGTATATACGTCATTGAAAAATCCTTTTCAAATTCTGTCTTTGTATTCAAATGCCTTGATGAGTTTGCTGAAAAGAACAACACAATGATCTTTGAATTTCAATACCTTTAGTACAAGTAAATATACAAGGAGTGTTAACACTGGAATAAAAGTATATCTCAAATTTCTATACTGTTTTACTTTGGCAAATATAGAACTTTTAATATTTTATTTTAACTTTCACATCTGTAGTGTTTGTATTCTTAATGGCTGTTCCACAAAAATGTCAGCCTCTGATGTCAGCTGTGGAAGCCGTAACACCAAATAAACAAAGAAATATTTTGAACTCAATGCCATATGCTCAGCTTAAGAATAAAATGATATATTTTGATCATGTCTTAAGAAAAAAATGTAAGCAAATCCGTTTTTAACAACTTCGCCAACTTTTCGCAATTATAATTATTCAATCTTCTTTATTTTACAAATCTTCCAGAAGTTTTAATTAAAAACAAATTTAAACAGAAAATGAAGACATATGCGCACATAACATGTGCTTAGTTTATTACTAACAATATTTGTCCTTAAAATATATTGATTCTTTCATTGAAAAGACTACAAAAATATAAAATTTTTATTAATGCCCAATTTAAATTGATGTACTGGAACATGTGATTATTGTTATTTATCACAGTTATAAAGAAAAATTTTCATATCATCTCTATCCTTTCTTTTTTAAAAACTAATATTTATAAAGTAAATAGATTTCTAGAAAAGCCATCTATATCTTACATTGTCACAATTAATGAATCAGTATTTATACAATGTTGACAATAATAATTCATGGCTCATGAGGAGTTTCATAACTTAGCTAATGTCATACTCCAATATTTTATTCAGGATCCAGTGTTAGCATTTTGTAATTGAGTCCTAAAGTCTCTGAGGCTATGACATCTGCTCAGATTTTTTCATGATCATGAGAATTTATGAAATACTAATATTTTTTAGAAAAACAACATTTAGAGTTTTCTCTAATGTTTTTATTCATTTCCTTCTATTAAAGTTACACAGTATCAATATCAACTGTCACTATTTGCATTAATATTCATCTGGATAGCATACTGCTTGTTATGTTTTTTTGCTATAAAGTTGCTTTGTTTTTCAAAGCATACAGTGTTTTTAATGAGTTCATTTTTGCCATTAATATGTTTTACTCCATTAAGTATGAAGTAGCCAGATACATAATTTGAATTTTTAAACAATTGTCTATTTCCTTCCACTTTGTTTGTTAAGTCATCTAATATTAGTTTAAATACATAAAGGTTTTATATTATGGGGTATAATTTAATAGTACATTCTTTATTTGTTTATTATACTTCTCCAGATATGGATGCTAGGAGCTCTTGCATGTGGCTGCAGTGTGTGTGTGTGTGTGTGTGTGTGTGTGTGTGTGATATTTCACTCTGCAGGTCAGGTTGGCCTCAAAACCATATTGTCACCCAGGGTACCCTCAAACTCTCTTCCTGCCTCAGCCTGCTGAGCGCTGCAATTACAGGCATGTACCATGTCCCAGCTCCTGCCTGTTTGCTTTTAAAATAACCCACTGCTGTGTTTTCTTCTTATGACCAGATACTCATATGTTTCTTTTATTTCTTCTGTGCAAGCCAAAGAATCAGATATTTCTCCATAAGCCTTTATTTGTTTATTTGGAAAACATTATTAGCAGTACAGATCAGATGGTATTTTTTATTTTCATTTTAAGTATGGAATTATACATGAATCTGTATAGTGTGGTGTCTTTAGCTTATTTGAGAATGCACCATGAAAAAAAAATGGGTAAAGATTATGTGGGATATGCATATGGTGCAAAACTATTGATCTATAAAGGAGATTATGAGTGTTACAAGAAAATGGATGAAACTTGAGACTGTAACCTGAATGAAATAAATCAGAGACAGAAAGTTAAATATCACAAGATTTCTCTTACAGGACCAATAACAAAAAACATAATAAACTTAATAAAAGTACTGAAAGATAGGGGAGTTGCATGAAACAAACAGGAAGATTTGTTTCAGATTCAAAATGAGAGGCAAAGAGCAGGGAAGGAGATACATTTCAGAATTACAGTCCCAGGGACCTCCTTCCTCCAGGGACTCTTTGCCCTTAATAACTCATGCTTCTACAAACTCATCAATGGCTTTACCCATCGCTGAAGTTAAAAGTTCCCAGCACTCGGGAGGCTGAGGCAGGAGGATTGCTGTGAGTTCGAGACCAGCCTGAGCTACAAAGTGAGCTTAAGGCCAGCCTGAACTGCATAGTGAGACCCTGTCTCAAAAAGACAAAAAAAAAGAGTTCCCTATGGGTCTCAGTCCAGGTTGACACCCAAGGTGCAACACTTTACTTGGATGTTTTTGTGCCCTCTACAAAACATTTTGAATCCTAAGAAGGACTTACCTGTATCACTTTTGTGAGCTTAAGTAGAACTTACCGTAGTAACAGTGAATGTGAAATAAAAGTTCAGGTAACTCCAGGCTCTCAAGTGGTGAGTGAAGGTGTAAACATAGAATTGATTATTCTTTTACATTGAAAGACAAGACACAAACAGAAATAAAACCAAGACTCAAACTTAGTTTCCCATTTGCTTCCTGGAAAGAGGCTAACCACTTACTAAATATTTATTTTTAAGCAACCCTTTTAGGACCCTTCTTGTCTCTCAGCAGTGATTCCTATTCCCTATTCCTATTTCCCAATAAATATTCCCACTGTAAGAATATATATATATATATATATATATATATATATATATATACTTTTTTTTTTTTTTTTTTTTTTTGCAGAACCGAGGATTGAACTCAGGCCCTTGTGCTTGCCAGGGAAGCACTTATCCCACTGAGCCATTTCCCCAGCCCCTTACTCTAAGAATATTAACACTTATTTTTATTAAAATGGTTATTGTACTTATTATTTTTATTATTTTGTGGAGTGACATTGTACATATCTGGATAAATTATATAATTTATATGAATACGTTGCAGGAGAAGGCATGTGACCAGGGTGACGGAGCACACACTGGATGGCGAGTGTAGAGCCTTCTAAAATGATGGTCTAAGTGCGGAGCTAGGAACTTGCACAGTGTTTCCCGCTGCCAGAAACCAACGAGCTATTGCTGGGAAGAGGGGGAAAGGTATATGTTTTTCTTCCAAGATGTACAGAAATTGGATTTTATTCATTACTAGAAGGCATTGCTGCTTAGCCATCATATAATAAACTATGGACACTTCAACAGGAACATGATCAGTGTCGAATCTACACTGACAAGATATTTCATTGTTTTATTTTCTTTACTGGTATTTGGGTACTATCTTTGATCTGTTAATGTCTTTTTATACTCGCAGGTGTTAAAAAGGAAACAAATATGTTCCTTCAGTAGGTCATGTAGTACTCATTTGATATTCTTCTCTGAGCTATTTTGATTCCCTGACAGTACACCATTAATAGGTTAGATAAATATTTATACATTATAAATTTCTAGTTGGTATCCAAATGTTTAATTATAATCACTACTTTTACATTTTTCAACTGTATCAAAAAGGATATAAAAAGGGAAGAGAAATAAACTTCTTATATTGGTTTTCGTGCTTTCTTAGTACTTACTGCACATGGAAGAATGGCATAAAACCCCAAATCATGAAACTTCAGTGTGAAATTTTACTGCTTCTTTAAAAAGAAATGAATGGAGCTATGTTACTGTCTATAAAGAGTTTGGTGTTTTTTTCATGCAGTATATGCATATTTCATACTTGAGATTTATCTGAGTGTTCTACACTAGATACCCTGCAGAATTCCAAGGTAGACAGAGTCCAAGCATACAAAAGCTGATAGATGGTGTCCTAGTATGATGAAAAAGCTAGGTACTGTGATCTATTATACTTTCCATCTCATGAAATTGTACATATACAACTAATTTCACTGTTGACAAAAGCATTGATCAACAATATTTTTTAATCAGTTTGTTTTGCTTTGGTTCAATAAACCTCTAGCCTTTTCTTCTCCCAATGTGAAAAAGAAAATCCCTCTGCTAAGCTGTTCCAGTGGTGTCAACCCATCTCAACATAAGCAGCACAGAGAAAAACTAATACAGTATAACTCTTTTGTAGTCATGGTTGAAGTTCTTAAATGGGGAAAAATCTTTAGAAATTTCCTTTGTGGAGTAAAAATTTCCCATCCAATTAGAAGGAAGGTGGGTTTCTAAATCTAATTCAGTTTTCTGAATAAAGGAGATAGGTAACATTGCTTACATTTCATGTGTATCTTTTCCTCAAGGGATTTCAGTTTCAGGGTTTCCAGTAGCTGAGAAATAATATGTTAGTAAGAAAATACTCTACAGAGTGTGAACTGTCCTTTAGATAGTGTATTTATAGTAGAAAACCTGAGGCTTGGAACTATTCCTCTCATGGAAAAAAAAATTGGATGTTCTTTAGACTCCCTACGGCAATTCTCTGAATATGAGTTTCTGAAACAGTCCAAGTCTAATGTTTAAAAAAAGAAAAAAAAAAAACAAACATGAACATGTTGGTGCAATTGGATTGAACTCCAAAAGGGTATTCTTTCTCTGGAAAATCTGAAGCCATTGGATCAGCTATTAGATCCGTGAGAGAAATACTCTGTGAAAGGTGAATAAGCAAAGCTCATATTAGCGTAGCAGATATATTTCCATTAATCCCTGTCTAAGTAGTTACTGTTTCATTGGACACACTTATCTCACTGCTGTTGCTGCTTTCTGAAGCAATTTTGAAAGTTGTGTTTCATGAATGTCTTTGTGAGGTAAAATCCAACCCACAGCAAACAATGATGCCAAGAGCCATCTAGTCAAAGGCAGGGCTCTGAAAGCCTCAGTGTTCTCACCAGTGTTCTCACTGGTGCACCAAGTTTTGCACCATGTGATGACGTCCCAATGTCAAAGTGAAAGGCAAAGGGCAAGTTTCGCATCGGTTGAAGACATAGAGGCCACTGTGATGGTGCAACTGAAGACACTCAGGAGCAGGACTGCCAGCGCCGTGTCAGAAGGGTCAGGAATGATGGAACATGCTTCAAGAAATGGGGATACTTTCAGGAGAGTGAATGCTAGTATATCCTTTATTGTAATACAATCTTTTTAAATGTACACATTCAATCCAAGAATGGTGGTGCACACCTGCAATCACAGCACTCTGGAGGAGGCTGAGACCCAAGGAGTTTACTGTGAGTTCAAGGTCAGTCTGGGCTGTGGTGAGTTCTAAGTCACCCTGAGCTACACAGACAATCATTGTCTCAAATACATATTCACTACAGAGTTTCAGCCCCATAACGTTTTTCATCTTCTTCTAAGTTTACTTCTTTCTTTTTCCTCCATCAAGTTTGGAGGAGAGAGATACTACTTAATAAAGAGCCTTCATGTTATGCTCCAACTCAGCAACTCTGTTTCTGGAGAACTCAGCCTACAAACTATGACATCAGTATAAAAAATTTCCACGTGAATGTTCCCATAAGATTTGTGTCTTTCAATCGACAATACTTTTCTTTTTTTATTAGTTTTATGCTTACATGTTAGATACACATAATGACCACGTTCATCGTAGGGGATTTGTACCTGTGCGAGGTGTACTTTGGTATGTCTCCCTCCCCAGCCACTTATCCTCCCTTCAGCCCTTTGTGTTCACAAAAGCTTTGCTTCTACTTTCCCCCTTCTATTCGTTTTTTTTTTCCTTGTCCCATCCTTCCTTTCCTCCTGTCCTTCTCTTCTTCCCCTTCCTATTGGAACATTTTCTTCCTATTTTCTAAAGTGGATCATACATTCTGGTCCTTTGCGGTTCATTTAGTTTCTCACATCAAAGAAACAATGCAATATTTAAAACTGTGTCTGATTTATTCCACTTATGTGTGTGGTCTTCAGGGTAATTCAGTGGATGCGTGCTTGGGCACAACTCCTTTAGAGAGTGAGATGCTAGGGGCAGCTGTGCCCATCTTGGGATGGAGTAAGTGTGCAAGTTTCAACTATAAATAAGGATTTGATAGCTATCTTTGTGATGATAAATGTAATATGCTTTTTAATCTTGCAAAGAAAGTGTTTTATACAAGTAGCCTTCTTAACAGTCATGTATTTCACATTCCTAAAATCTTGACATTAAAATTGTGCCAAGCTATGTGGTTTAATGTCCAAAAACTGGAATAGAGACTTAGATTGAAGAAATTTCTGATGAATTCTCAACAATAATGTGTCATAACAGCATAGAAAAATTATTTCTGGGATTTTGCAGAACATGGAACAACATGAAGCTCTCCGTTGTACATCAAGCAACACTCACTTTCATTTGGAAACTTAGCTGCCATAAATAAGTTTCCAAAACTTCTAGGATTGGTGCATCAGACCCCATGCAGAAATCAATTTTTTTTCTGTCAAAAAAATAGCTAAATATTATCAAAACTCCAACATACAATGCTATTCACATTGTGTAGTCTGGATAATAACACTCCAAATGTATGACACTTTTAATTTCATCTCTTTATGTTGACATTTCCAGAGTAGGTTGCTGCTGATGGATTTTCCACCAAAATTTCCAAATTTTCCAAACTGATGGAATTTGTTCCTACATTTTAGAAGTGCACTTAGTGGAGTCCCACCCCCAAAGCCCTTATAAAAAGTGTAAGATTTCCAACATACAATGGCACAGGAAAATTATTCCCATAAAAAAGGGAAAAAATGGACAATCCATAGGAATCACACTGAGTCAAAATCAATAGGACAAACATTGAATTCTGCAACTCTGCCTGCAGCACTAAAAGGCAAGTTGTGGTGAGGTATGACGGACAAAGAATTCGACAGTCCCACCTGTGGCCTTGCTGGTTGTGGGGCACTTAGCATCTTGCCAGGGCTGGCTCTGTCACTGCCTGGCCCTTCACTTAGCGGTCATTCTATGTTCATGTCATCCACACTTTCCTAAGATTCCCAATGACCTTTAGCTTTACTCTTTCAACTTATCCTCTTACAGGAACAATTTCTTTCTATGTCTTCTTTTAAAATCTGTCTGAAAGCCTCTGACTTTCTATCTCTCATACTATTCTCATAGAACTAGGACCACATGACTGACATCAAGATCTGCTTTGACAGCTCCGGCCACAGCAGGACCCCTATGCACCACAGCTGTGGTAGTCTTTGCATATGTGGATAGCTGAACTTGGAAACTCACTTCTCTAGGTGACCTCCAGTAAGCAAAGTACCCTCTAACTCTCATTGCAAAGCAAATCTTCCAAATACATTTATGCTCTTATACTCTTCATCTGGCTTTGTGGAGCATGGTCAATTCCTAATGTACTCTCAAAGCACCTTTTCCTTATATGTGCAGTGTATGAACTGAACCAAGGCTCTTTGCAATAAGTTAGAATTCCCACAGTCTTAAATTTATATTGAGGCAAGTTCTCACTGAGACTGTAAGTGGAAAAAGCTGGACTCAAACACACAATCCTCTTTTGGTCTCCATATGCTGAGATGGCAGGCAGGTATGATAAGTCCTTCCCCCTGGATTCCTTTTAATGTGACTAATCATTTCAATACTCATATTCTTCTTGGCCTGAGCCTTACAAATTATTTCTGGCCAAACTTCAACATTCTGAAAGTCACTAAACTCTGCTATTTTCTTCAGTTTCTCACTATACATCTAATGAAAAGTATATGCCAATGCCTAGATATGGTACTACCTGAACTTTGAGCTGCCTTGGAATTTTTTTACCAGATAAGTTAGCCCACCCCATTTTAATCTGTCCTTGCACAAAGTCTTAGGACAGGGAAACACCTGCAGTCAATTTTTCTGCAGAATGTAGGACATATCTATCATAGTGAATTTTACATAAAGCTCTTATTTCCATTTGAAATACCTTGAACCTGGATTTTACTAATTTCATTATTACCAGCATTCTAATCATCATAGATTCCAAAGGAATCATCTGCTATTTCAGTTGCTTTCCTCTCTTTTCTGTGGTAAAACGTTCTGCACCCAAATATAAAGGGTTTATTTAGCTCATGATTTGGAGAGGTTTCAGCCCTCCCTTGGCTGGCTCCAAGACAGCACAGCCCCACAGAAGGGAAATGGCTCATGGTAGACAGAAGCCAGCAAGGAAACAAAAGACCCAACACCTCTTTTTAACATGTATATCTTATTCAGGTTACTTAGAGTAGGCAATATTCCCATTCTTAACCTTAGTGCTCTTGAAACTACCAATGCACCATGAATTAAACCCAGTGTGATGCACTCAAGATCCAGCCACTCTAGAGCTGGGTTTTGTAGCCTTCCACTTAATGTTTTAAAATTCCTCTCCAAAGCAAGTCCCAAAACTTGAACCACATCGTTGGGTATAGTCACAGAAGTGATGCCACCTTGCTGGCACCAATTTTTTGCATTAGTCAGCTGATGTAGGAACATAGTGGAGCAAAGATTTTATAGTCATGGAGTTATGGTTTCCATGAATTCAGCTCCTAATGGGCTAGAAGCAGGGCAAGAGCTTCACTGAGGAAGAGCACGGTCCAGGAAAGCTGCTTAGCTCATGCTGGTCAGGAAGCAGAGACAGAAGAAAGAAACTGCGTAAAACTCTTTTGCTATAGATCATTGATCACATTCCTCTCTGGCTCCATAATCTTCTTGATCAGAAAATAGTGTGCCTAAGGAGAGTCACATGGAGAGAAAACTTTCTCTTAGGCTTTCACAGAGAATAAACTGGTCAAGCATTGGCTATGACTCATCCACAAGGCTGACTCTGACAAGGGATCTACCAAGTGCAGTACAGGATTTCAGGATAAACCCTGAGGGGACTTGACTGACCTCATCAGATACAAAAGCTACATTTTTTGTTATATAGGTCTTGCTTTATCTCAGTCTCAACCATCCAGCAGAAAAGTATAAAAACAAGGTATATAAAATAAGGTCATAATAATAAGCTGAGCTGTAAGTGGCTCTAGTCAACAACTTCTTCGGATAACCCACTATTATTGTGGACTGCTGGACTGTGTTGGATTGTTTCGCTGAATTCAAACACCTATAATAATTGAATGACAATAGAATACCCATCTTTGACAGGGCCAAACCAAAAAAAAAAAAAGGGTATACAAAGGAAGAACTATTCTGTTTGTATAAACACTACAGTTAGGGTAAATATGCAGTACTTTTGCATAATTCTATGAGAAGAAAGCTTTACACTAATAGTGTTTGGACAGGCTATCCTGTCAGCTTCTTGTGCTATGGATAACCACTAGGAAGATAACAATGTAAAAAGCATTAATTATTGAATCTGTACTATAATTCAGCTTTTAAAAAAAGATAGGTATACAGCTACCTTCTCTTAATTCATTGATTAGAGGCATCTGCTCTAATAGTGTTTGTAGAAAGCGTATCACGTATCATGTATGCACCTTGTACAACAAAAAGCCACTATGAAAACAATGTGTAATATATTAATTGTTGCATCTGTCCTACTAATTTGATTGAAACTGTCTTATGGCTATTTGTTCTTCAATAAAATAAAATAAAAAAATAAAATAAAAAGACTTTTGCACGTGTTATGACCAGTGACCTCCTCCAGGGGGCTCCAAACTCCTGAGAGCACAATCGAGGAGAGATTAATCAATGGATCAATCCCCTGAAGAGCATAATATCCTCATAATCTAACCTTTTCCAAAAGTCCCACTTTTGAATATATACTACCTTGGGGGAACATTTTAGATATAAAATATAATATCTGCATATTGTCTGTAGTATACATTAAAAATAGATTGGTTTATCCTTTGAGTTTTCATTTTTATCAGTTTTCTAGCTTTATGTGACATGGGTCCATAATTACTTTCAAGCTAATAATGTACTGCAAATTGCTGTGTAGTATTCTTAAAGGGCTCTGTACTTTTACTTTTTTTTGTGGGGAGTAAATAGGAATCAAACACATAAACTCGCACTTGCCAGGATATTATACCATTATTAAAATATTGTAGGAAAAAAAAGGTAAGTATATAGCTACATTCTCTTAATTCACTGATAAGAGGCATCTGCTCTAATAGTATTTGTGCATAGAGTATCATGCATGCACCTTGTGCAAGAGAAGGCCAATGCGAAAACAATGTGCAATAAATTGTAGTGATTTGATTTGGAACTGTCTCACTGCTACTTGTTCTTCAATAAAAAATAAAATAAAGTAAAAAATAAAAAATACTGTAATGAATTTTACATTTGACATGACATTTGACATAATATTCTTGGTAATAGAACATATGGTAAATTTTTGTCATATGTGAGAATGGCATTTAAAATAAATAAAATTATTAGTAAGTAGAGCAAAGGATGATTTTGCCTTTCAAAACTAAAATAGTTTTAAAAATTACAAATTACTTATATCATAGAAATGATAGTATATTTTCATATATATGTATGGTCAAAATTTATTGCAATACTAAAGTGAATTCTTAGAAATACAAAATTTAATCTACACAAAACATCATGACATTAAAAATAAAAATAAATGTATTAAATAATGTATGGACACAAAAATTATTTCCATATGATTTAAAAATAATACTATTTACATAATTGCCTGTCATCTTTAATTTTTTAAAAAATCAGCATAAATACAACAACACGATATTATCACTCTATAGAATATTGGTGGGATAGTATCTAATCTTGTAAACAAAATAAAAGAATATAGAAAAGAGGGTTATAATGAGTGCAAAGTAAAAGCAAGATCATTGTGAGGTTAGCTTGTGCCAGTGTTATGATTTCTTTCTCTTTATAGCTCCAGGTTGTATTCTTTAAAAAGTTTTATACACTGGTGTTTCAACTTCAACTTCTTAAACTCTTTTTCTTAGTGTACTAGACTCATGATCTTGGGTATTGTAAAATGGGATTGTTAAAATATTGATTTCCCAAATGAGCAAAACAAGTGACACTATATAAATATTTTATGCTCTCTCTTGTCGTCTGTCATTACTTTCTCATTGTAAGAAACACCTAAGAGATGTAACATGACTTCCCTCACCGTTATTTTTACCATGGTTAACAGAACAAATAATAAAGTGTTATAGCCCTCCTTAAGATAAGTAAGAGTAAATTACTACTATCTAAACTATTTTCTTTCTTAAATTCCACAAACAAATTGTTAACTTTCTATAAAATAGCATCCATCATATTCAAGTACAGTTGTTGACTACATTTTAATATAAAATATCTATTTTTAAATAAAGTTGCTAAAATTGATGCTGTCCAACAGCAGCGAAAACCTCTTGTGATAACATATGGAATTTGATTTATGTGTAATTTGTGTGAATTTGAAGAGAAACTGTCTGTATTATAAGACAGAAGTTTCATTTTCTCCAACTGTTGTAATCCATTTTTCTTTATTTTTTTTTGTTTTTACACTTAGCTTCCGTCCTTTATTCTTTACAGATCTTTACACTCTTAAAGCCAGGATTTCAATAAATATTCTTTTGAAATTAAGACAAATGACAATAAATCTAGCTACTATTAATAACTGTCTTAATATAAGTATAATTGCATTTAAACTACGAATTTTCAAAAAATAATTTATTGAAGTGATTGGCACATTGCTATATTCATAGATTTTTCTAAGAAGTCACTTAATTTTTCATATGTTTCTGTATTCAATATTCTATTTTACATGATGTAAAAATCTACCCAAATAGTGATAATTTAAGAAATTAGTAATGCTCTTTCAGTTATCAACACATTTGCATTCCATTTAAAATATAGCCATTTCACCTAAAAAATAGCCTGCCAATACTCTTCAAAGGTGGTGACAATCATAATTTGTTCTCAGCATTAGGAGTTTTATGCATTTCCCTGCCATATCACATAATAATATTTAAAATACACCAATTATGAGTAGTTATCTAAAATTAATAATGCTCAGGGGCACACAGAGACAGTGATTGAGACTGGGCATGGTGGTGCCTGACTATAATCCTAATGCTTGGGAGGCTGAAAACAGGAAGGATCGCTACAAGTCCAATCTGTGTAGTAAGACCCTGTACTAAATATATTAAAAAAGTTTTTAAAAATATGAAATTGATAATGTTAAATACATGACCAAGCACATTTATATGTATGTATATATATATATATATATATATATATATATATATATATTCAAACAATATATATATATATATATATATTTTTTTTTTTTTTATTTATTGTTTGAGCTAAGTTCTCACAATGCATTCCAGGTTAGCTTTACATTTTCTTTTCTTTTTTTTTTTTTTTTCCTTTTTTAGGGTGAAACACCAAGGATTGAACTCAGGCCCTTGTACTTGCCAGGCAAGTACTAACTCTACTGAGCCATCTCCTCAGCCCCTGGCCTTACAATTTTTTAGGTAGCTTCTCTTGCTGCTGTGTCTGAAGTGGTGGGGATTACAGGCATGTGCCACTATGCCTAGAACAAGCTACAACTTTTTAACTTTATTGTAAATGTAATGCAGCAAGGAATGCACTGTCTACACTTTCCACTTGGCAGCACTCCTTCATTCATATAGATGAAGCAGTTTTAGCTATACTACCAGTATCATCAAATACAAGCACACTGAAAATGGACATTTCCATCAAGTTTTCTTTTAAAAGGTATTTAAACCTGAAAGACCCCTAATGTTCCATTGATCAGTTATTGAGAATCATTCTTCTAATCCATTTGAATAATTTGATTTCTGAAATAAAACTGATTTCTTACTGATGATAAAACTGTTTATTTTTGGTTTACCTTCTTGATGGCAAAAATTTATGATGGTAAATGCAAAGGTGATTTCAGATTTTACTTTTTATAGCACTAAGTATAAAAAACAGTGAAATTAGTATGTTATGAATGATTACTATGCCTACATAATAATTTTATTTAATTTTTAAGTGGTTTAACTAAACTTAGAGTAGCAGCAGACTAATCTCAGCCTATGTGTCTCAGTTTATCCAATTGCTTACATCAAATGTCATTTACATTTATTTAAGCTGACAATATCGTGTAATAAAAGACATCATTTTAACATTGTCATAACAAGGACAGAACTTCCTGGTGACCTGCTGCACCTTGTCTAAAACAATTACACCTCGTTTACATGCATTTGCATTGATACTCTAAATCCATTGTCACATGAGTTTTCCAGCCAATCTTGTCCCAATAAAGACTAAGTGCAAGAAAATGCTATTTCACAGCACAAGGGGTGTCCACATACCTACTAGAAAGAAACCCATTTAATTACAGTCTACAACCACTCCTCTAAGTTCTTGGAAAAAAAAAAAAAACAGTGCCACCTACAGGCCTCAGCGCAGTTGCCACCTGGAGGCGCTGCCCCATAGGATTCACTCTATACACGTTCAGCCCTGGGCAGAGCTTCCATTTGGAGCTCCCCAAAGTGGAACGAGCCTACAACCCAGTTTCTACCTCTGCCACTGCCTGCTCTTTCTTGTCAAAAGTATTCTGTCTCTAATAATAAAATGCGTGCCTAAAATGATACCATCCCTGTCTCCCAGTGAACAGGATTGCTAAGCCAAGACAGCATCACAAGAGGACAACCCAAACTGTTGGCTCGCACTTGGCTTTTCACTACAGCCCATCCTAATCCAGTGTGAAATCAGCTTATTTACATGTATGAAGAACCTATTTTCAAGTAAGTTGATGTATACATTTACTTCAAGGAGAATTATTGAAGGACATTATTCAATCCAGTGCAACCTATGAGTTATAAAATTAAGGTAGATGATTGTAACTTATACTTATGAACACAAGGCTGCATAATATTTCTGAAAGCAAAGAGTGGTTTATTAAAGATGGACATTATAAATCTAATGTAATTAATAAAAGTGATAAAAACAAAAATGAATTATACAAGTAATTCAGTTTATTGTACAGAAGGTATGACAAGAGTAAAAACAAAATCAAAAGAAATCCAAAGTACCAATATAAAATAAATACAATGGTTGCATTTAAAAATAATATTAATTATAATAATGTGTAAATAACGCAAACATTTTAAATAAAATACAGTTTCAGAATGGGTTAGATAGAATAACTGAGATAGCTTTTTTCAACAATTGTATAAGCAAAGGAAGATATGTGCTAAAAAATAAAAGATAGGAACAGGAAAAGAGGTCTAAAAGTAATAAACATGCATTGTGTATATGTGCTAACTCCCCAAGAAGAATATAATCCTCATGTTATAGAAAATATGCTTTAAAAAACTGAAAAAGTAAGTCTCAGTTGTGACTTAGAATGACCTCGTTAATGGTGAAACATGTCAGTATGCAAGTGACAGAAAAAGGGCATCAGCAGAAGTTATGCAATCTGAGGAACAAAGATGAAAACTCTGTTATAACGAAGGCTCGTGGGAGTATGGAGTGTCGCTGTACAAATTAAGATTCACATAATATTCTGTCAGGAAAAGATAAACATGAAAAATTCATAGAAATAGTGACTATGAAATTTAAAGATCATGAACACATCAGTCTAGAATGTGTCCTGCATATCCACCATCAGACCCCTTATCATGAAACTTCTGGAAACATAAAAGAACTCTGGCGGCCAGGGAGATAGAACAACCGCTTGTCTGGCAAGCGCAGGGTCCTGAGTTCGATCTCCAGTACTGCAAAATAAACATATAAATAAATAAATAAAGTGAAAGAACAGTGAAGCTACTTTGAGAAAAATAACTCACAATTCAAGGATTCTAAATCATTAAAAATAAAATCAGTTCTTCCCATAATCAATGAAAGCCAGAGAGGCAAATGGGTGACATATTTAAGTGCTAGAATGAAAAGAGAGAAACAAATGAAGCCACTTTTAATCATATTCTATAAAACTATGTGTTAAAACAAGGACAAAATGAATACATTCTTAGATAATCAACAGACCTCAGCGTGGTAGTCAACCTGTACTATAAGAATTACCAAAGGAAATCAAGTGACAAAACACAACAATTCATTTCCAAACAGATCATGAGCATCAATAAAGGAAGTTTTATAGACAATTAGAAAAGACACTGAAATTCTGTATTTTTTCTCTCCTATCAATAGCCAATGTGCAATCATATGAAACACTGTACATATCATTTTCATTGTTGGGCTTGTAACATACAGAGATACATTTGACAGTAACTTCACAAACAAGGCTGTGAGAAAAAAATGTGTATCATGGTTAAAAAAAAAAGGGTAGCAGACAGTAACTGGATGCAAAAGACAAGCAAAATGTGACTGACGCTCATATAACTAAGTCTGAACATGTTTGCTTGCTTTTTCTTAGTACCCTGAAAAATAAAATTATATAAAATAAAAACTAATAAAAATGTTTGTAAAACAGTGCCACGGTCTGTGACTAGCTGTTCCTGCACAGCCTCGGGCACTCATGGGGTAGTTTTGAGGGTGGCTGAATTAGAGCGTGTGATTGATCCATAGTCCAATGTTGGGATCAAAGGTGGGTGGTCGCTGGGTCAGTCCACTGGCTGAATTGGTGCCAATCTAATCCTGGTAGCCTGGATGCGATAGAATGGGCCGAAAGAGGCTGTGCTCTTCGTCTCTTGCTGCTTTGTTTGCCATGGACTGCAGCCGATTATGAACTGAACGTCCGCAAGGTGTAACCAAAATAACCCTTTTCTCCTTTGGCTGCTGAGTATTTTATCTCAGGAACAACAAAAGTAACTAACACACAAATATTAATACTCTATATTGCAATAATATCCCACAAAAAGAAGTGGAAGAACCATGTGAACCCATATAGTGCTGGAATTTCTACATTTAGATATTTAGAAATTACCACACATTGGAAAGAGAATACACTAAATGTGCATAAAAATTCCCTAGAGAACAGCCAAGCCAATATGCAAATAGATTTATGTTCAGGAACCAGCTTAATTGATTCTGGAAGCTGACAAGGCTTAAGTCTACTGGATATTAGGGATTAGTATAATCCGTTTTGATGAATAATTCCTCTATGAATTTGAGCCTGTGAAAACAGGTTATTTTTTTTCCAGAATAGAATGGTAGGAAAAGTATAGGAGAAATAATATAGACTTTTGTATAGAAAAAATAATATTTTTAAAAAATGTGTTTTATTTATTTATTTATTTATTTATTTATTTATTTGATACAGGGTCCTATTACACAGTTCAGACTCATAGTGATCCTTCTGTATCAGCCTCCCTAGTGTTGGGATTACTGGCATGTACCAACACGCCTGGTTTCAGGGCTGACACAGTGTGCTTAGGTTCAGCTGGTACGGCATGTGATACCAGAGGTTAAACTTAGGACCTTGTGCTTGCCAGGCAGGCACTTAAGCTGCCAAACTATCTCCCAGCCCAGCAAACAATATGTTAAAGTGTTGGTGCACTACTAGCCAAAAAAATTAGTAGACAGGACTGAAAGTTAAAGAATACACCATACTCTTATAAACAATTGATGCTTAACAAAAGCTTACTGAGAAATGGATACCTACATTCACATCATGATTACAATAATAGGGCTCTTCACACCATATACAAGATTATAGTTAAATATAAATTTCAAAACTATAAAATTTTGAGAAAAGAACATGAGAGAATTTGGTTTACTCAAAAATGTTCACACTCATCCTGTAAGTGATATTCCACAAAAAAATTCCCTAAAGGATCAACCATGGAAGTCTTGTAGAAAACATTAACAAAATATTTATAAGATATAAAACTTCTATAAAAGAACCTTCTAACTAGAGTACATGAAAAAAATCATAAGCATCAATAAGAAGTGAATAAGCCCATGAAAATAAGCGAATATTTGAAATAGAACTTTCATTACAGAGAATGCACACATGAGCAGGAAGCACCACACTAAAAGGCATTCAGCATCATTACAGAAAATTCATATTAAAACCACATTATACCACTATGCAGACACTAGATTAATTAGAAGCAAACAGAAAATGCAAAGCCTTGATGAAGAAGTGCAGAAACCAAAAACCCTCAAAGACTGTTTTTGTGGGATAACAAAAACCATAACTATTTTGAAAGCAATGTTGCAATTTCTTAAAAGTGATATCATATATTTATCATAATTACATTCATAGAAAAGAAAGAATAAACAAGCCTATAAAGACTTCTAGGTGATAGAACTAATATGCTGGTGGACAAAATCTGACAATAACGTACATGTGCACCAACTGTTGCATGGTTAAAACATGGAGTATTAGGATGACGAAATAGTAAAAATATAAAGGAACTTAATGTAGAGTAATACTTCCATTCATAAAGCATCCTGTTTCTGATTAATTCTGATTAATCCTAATTCTTGTTAAGCATGTGCAAAACATTATTTCCACTGGGGCGCTTCGCATTGAGTGACCAGCACGACCAGCACAGTCTTCCTGAGAACTGCAGAACACACTAAGTTCATGCGCAGAGGCACTGCTGATCAACCGTGCTGCAGCACGCACAAAGCTGGAAACACTCCACGGAAAGCAGCTCTGCACAGGTGATCCCGCATCATCAACTGCCCAAGAAGGGTCCATTTATAAAATCAGAGAGTAGACTGGCAATTGTCAAGGTTTCAGTGTGATAGCTAGAAGAGCTTGCAAGTGGAGCAGTTGACTATTTCTGGAATGACAGAAATTTTTAGTAAGTTGCTTGTGGGAATGATGGCACAGCTCCACTAACCAGGAAACAATGTTGTTGTGCATTTACAATGGGCCTTATTCTACACATGATATTCCTCAAGGAACAAAGGAAAACGTCCTTCTTTTGTGGTGCTAATCATTAAGCCTTTCACATGCAAAATTCACACTTTACCAGTGTGCTGCAAGTTCATGCAAAACTGATACTTTCTGAGGTGAAACCCTCATGACTCTAAAACTTTTTAGTCTGCATGATACAGGTGTCCTTTATAAATAGATATTTCATAACATTTTTCAATATCTACATAATTAGCCTTGATTTTTGATTTAATGATCTCAAATGTTATAATACAAGTAGAACAAAAGGAATAATCTGCACATCTATAAAATAAGGATTTTTGAAACACTTTCATGGCTATGACTTTACAAACTTCCCCACAGCCAGTGGGGTACTTACCTACCCTATAGGTGAAAAATCACTGAATGTAAAAGGGTGTGGTGTACGGTCAGCCAGACAGCTCAGTGGACTAAAGCACCTGCTTAGGCAGAGCTCAACAGCTGGGATTCAATCCCTGGTGTGCCGTGCCAGCTCCCACCCCCAGGGTACACTGAGGTGGTAGTTGAGACTGAGTGTGGTGGCATGTGCCTGTAGTCCCAGCACTTAGGAGGCTGAAAACAGGTGAATCAGTAGGAGCCTGATCTGTGCAGTGCAACTCTGTACTAAATATATAGAAAACTAAAATATATATATATTTTTTTTTTGCAGAACCAGAGATTGAATTCAGGTCCTTGTGCTTGCCAGGGAAGTGCTTATTCCACTGAGCCATCTTTCTGGCCCCAGAATAAAATAAAATAGTGTGGTGGCTGAGGTGGAGATACAGAAATTATGAGTTGTCATAGGCATGAACTGGGTTTCAAGTAGATTTCTCAAAATTTAACTTCTGCTGTATAAACATTACCAAAGACCCAGTATTTCATATTGTTTTATTACACTATGAAGATAAGAGGGCTGAGTGTGTTTGTAGTTGTAGCTGAATCTCCTAATCTGTTCCATTGATCCTCAGGCCTTTTTTTTTTTTTTTTTTTTTTTTGCCTATACCATGCTGATTTTTATCACAGTAGCTTTGTAGTATAATTTCAAGTCAGGAATTATAATGCCTCCTGCCTTGCCTTTGTTACCCAGGATTGCCTTTGTTATTCTAGATCTTTTCTGGTTCCAAATAAATTTTAGGAATGATTTCTCTAGGTCTGTGAGGTATGTTAGTGGTATTTTGTTAGGGATTGCATTAACTCTATATAACAATTTTGGGAGTATGGCCACTTTCACAAAGTTGGTTCTTCCTATCCAAGAGCAGGGAATAATTTTCACTTTTCTGAAATCCTCTCCAACTCTTTTATCAGAATACTATAATTTTCATTGACTAAATATTTTACTTCTTTAGTGAGATAAACTCCTAAGTATTTCATTTTTTTGCAGTGCTATTGTGAAGGTATTGTTTCTCTGATTTCTCTCTAGTGTGTTTGTTATCTGTGTAGAGGAATGTTATTGACTTTTGGGTATTGACTTTGTAACCTGATATACTACTGAAGTTGTTTATAATTCTAGTAGCTTCTTGGGGGACTTTTTTGGGTCTTCTAAGTAAAGT
The DNA here is from genome assembly GCA_004027165.1 of Ctenomys sociabilis. NCBI lineage: Eukaryota > Metazoa > Chordata > Mammalia > Rodentia > Ctenomyidae > Ctenomys > Ctenomys sociabilis. Next base: position 27,542 of record PVKA01004148.1, on the reverse strand, counting down.
ATCATGTCATCTTCAAATGATGATAGTTTACAATTTGAATGCTAGTTAAAAATAGCATTTAGCTATTTTTTAGCTTTGGTGCAATCTAACACTACTGTTTGGTTACAGGTGACGGCAGTCTCAAAGGTAAGGTGCTCAGAGCTCAGCATCCAGTAGGGCAACATGGAGGTGACCAGATCTGTGGGAGATGGAGGGGAAAGAAACTGGCCTCACGGAAGAGCTCTGGGTCCAGTCAGAGTGGACAGCTTTACCTGCATGGGTTGTTATAAAGAGAAGGAGGCGGCTGCCGCTTAGCCCTTTGTTTCTTGTCCACTGTCATGGTCTCTTTCAACAGCAGGGGGGCTAGCACGAGATCCACCTGGGTACCAGAGACAGCACAGTCTTTTCTTACAGTGAGAGCATATTCAGGCCTGTTGCAACTACATTACAAATGGTTAAATGCTTTGCCTTAGAATCATGCAAAATTTGATTTACCTCCTCCTTCACATGGACAGACGCATGCGCACACACACACACACACACACAATGTTAGAATAAATCACAGGAAAATTTGTAAAAGTCAATACATGCATAAATTACATCTCTGAATTTTTGTCAGATGCATTGTACATCCTTACTTAGGAAAGTTTATTAAAGAGACACTGTCTTGAAATACGTTTAAAACTCTTTCATCATCAAGGAGGCAGTCATATGCTGAAGCACACCTAAAGAATTAGATACATTCTATTTTAAATTCTTGTTTCATTCCAGTGATTGATATGTTGAGGATGTTATGATGAAGAAGGTGAGATTCATTTTCTTTTGATAGCTTTGTAGTGTGTGTGTGTGTGTGTGTGTGTGTGTGACAGTGAGACAGAGAGAAAACATTTCACAAGCAAGATAATTAATATCATATTAAGTTTTATATGAAAATGGTTTATAGACGAATACAGTGATATGACCTCAGAAAGGATGACAAAGGTAGATTCTATATGGAAAGTTAAGAGTTATTTTAGATAAAATCATAAGCTATTGGGAAGTTCTAACAAAGAAATAACTTTTTTATGTTAGTCAAGACTGGCTGTTGTAGAAGAAGTTCAGCAGGTTTTGGAAGTGTGAAATGAAAATAATGACAAGTATGAGGAAGATTTACTGGAGTTCTGATTAAAGCTCACCAAGAGTTCTTTATAGTTTCAGGATAAAACACTGCATTTACACAAACGTGCTTCATCATCTGGCCTCATGAGATTCCAAACTTCTCTTCGCTATTTGTATATTCTTATGTACTACCAAGCAGTTACTGGAATAAAACACTTATTCTCATATAATGCCTAAATGTTCTTCTTTTTTCATTTTTTTTTTATTTGCAGGAGGAATTGAAACAAATTTTGTGGTTTATTTTCCCCTAAACATAAATCATCTAAGTAAAGCCAACTGAACTATAGGAATGTAACAAACTAAGGGGAAAACACAACAACCCATGAAGCCAAGGTTGTGGGGGAAGAGGAGGGCGAAGTCTATGCAGGGTGTATGCATAGATACCATGAGGTTTTCCTGCTCAGGACAGCCTCCTCGGAAGGTGAGCATAAGGACCCACTATAAAAGGATGTTTCCCCACATAATCCCAAGAATCACTCATCCTTAACCACCTTCCTTAATGGATCATAGTCATTTCCTTCATTTTATGAAAAGATTAATTAAAACATTGAAAAAAATATTTTTTCATCTTACATTTATAAAGATAGTAGACATTAGATGTATCTTAGAACACCAAGCACGATATGCCCTCCAGTTTCCTCCCCTGTTGCTGAGGATCAGCAGGACTAGAAAGTTTGGGACCTTGGAGCTGCTGGTGAAGAATGGGAAGTCCAGCCCGCAAGAAATCAGAAAATACAGGAGCAGGTGCCTGGCAAGTGGTCAGGAGCAGCGGCATGTGACACATGGCTGTGTAGAAGAGGGGAACACAAGGTGGTTGGAAAGGACTTAAACTCCTCCTGGACATACAAAACTGGATTTTTAAAAAGATCCAAGCAGTTTGGTCCCAAACTGAGGTGAACACTTCAGTGTTTATTCATATGCTTTGCTTTTTTCACTTTTAAGAATCAAAATTGTGGGCCAGGGAGATAGCTCAGTGGAATAAGTGCTTCCCTGGCAAGTGCAAGGGCCTGAGTTCAATCCTGGGTTCCACTAAAAAAAAAAAAAAAAAAAAAAGAATGAAAGTTACCCCAATTAAATCTTGCTGTTACTACATATATCAAGAAAAGGAAAACAAAATGGGATTTTAAAAAAATCAATTAATAAATGTAAAGTAAAATCAGGTAAGGGAAGAAGAGACTGCAAATTATTGAATTAATCCTCTTAGCTCCAATTAAAATGAAAATTAAACAAGAAGCTTGGTTTCCAATAGTGAACAAACCAAATTCAAGCATCACTCTCCATCCCCTCCCCTAGCCCTCACCCCATACACCGACAACAAATGAGAAACACAGCTACAGTCCAACAAGTCATGTTATGCTGAAAGCTGGGCCTGACCCCAGGCTCTGTGGTGGCCTCCTCTGTCCAGTGGGACACAGCCCCAGGGATACTTTCCTCAGTAATGGGGTTCTGTGCAGCTTTTGGGAGTAAGTGGGATGTTCGGAATCTTCTTGAGGCTCCTCACCAGCCATCTTCCTTCCCAGTACCTCCCTCCCCAGGGCAAGGGCTCCCTTTAAAGGAAGTCCCTACTCAACTGTGGGCTGTAAATTGTCCTGCTCTTCTTGGTACTCTCATCATCTTCAATCTCCCCTTCCTCCCCACTGAACTTGTCATGGGCACACTGGTACTGGATTTCTGGAACATTAGCTGGCCCCAACCTTAAGGGAAAGATCCTCACCCCGGCCCTGGCTCACCCACTTATCACTACCTTCACCTTCTCCATCATCACACAAGTAATACTTCTTGCTTCTGGGTGTATACTCTGAATCCCATTCCTATTCCTGGTTTCTCTTTTGAAAATCATTATTACTGTTGTTATTGTTGCCAGAATAGTTGCCTCTGCCCCAGCCTCTCCTGGCTCGAAATTGAAAGGTTCTCCGAGTTCTGCTGCCACCACTTTCACTTGAACCCATGAAGTCTTTGGTCCTTGGTCTGGATTTGTCCAAGCTCATGGTGCTCTCTTCTCTCTCCTCGGTCTCTTCAGGATCCTACATTCTGTAGGAGTGAGGCGACCGGGAGGAGGAGCAAGAAAACATGGACCAGTCTTGTGTTCTCTGATGCTTCTGCTTTTTTGATCCTTTATGTGTTTTCACTTCTTTTTTTTTCTAATTTAAATTTTTTTATTCTCTTTAATGGGAAAAAGAGATAAAAGCAATGAAATAGTTTCAAAACAGGCTAGTAGGTCAGTTAAAATAATTAATATATTGTATATTGTCTTAATAGTAGCTGTTCAGAGGACAAGATGCAGACATGATATCTTGTCTAAACAATATTAGTACAAACCTTTCTTCTTAAACTAAGAGAAAGAAGCTGTATATTTGCAAAAGAGCTATTGATGATCTTCCGACTTTCCACAGGATCTGTGTGAATTTCACCCTTTCATTTCTTTTTGCTTGAATTAGAGTTTTTCTTTCCTCTTTCTAATGAGGTTAGCTAGGAGCTATCAATTTTATTTAATCTTCAAAGAACCAGCTTTTTGGTTCATTAATTCTTTCTATTGTTTTCTTCATTTCAATTGCATTAATTTCTGCTCTAATCTTTATAATTTCCTCCCTTCTTTGGGCTTTGGGTTTGATTTTCTCTTCTTTTTCTAGATGCTGGAGTTGCAGCATTAGGTTATTTATTGTTCCCATTCTGTTTTCTTAATGTGTGAGTTACTGCTATAAATTTCTCTCTAAGAATTGCTTTCTTTGCATCCATAATTTCCTATAAGTTGTCCTTGAATTTTCATTGAAATGTAGATATTGTTCTTGTAAAATTTAATCTGTAACCCATTGGTTGCAGAGGAGGGTCTTGTTTAATCTCCATGCATTTGTGGGGTTTTTGTGGCTTCTTTTGTCATTTATTTCCAGTTTCACTGCACTGTGGTTAGATAATATGAATAGGGTAATTTGTTTTCTTGCATATACTTAAGCATGACCTTTGGACTAGTCCGTGTTCTATTTTAGAAAATAACTCATGTGCAGCTGAATACAATGCATATTCCTCTGTGGTTGGGTGGAACACTGCATATGTCCATTTGTTCAAAGGTATGTTTCAGTTCTGCAACTACTTTACTAATTTTTGGTCTGCTTGACCTATCTTTTTGGGATAAGGTGTTAAGGTCTCCAGTTAAGATTGTTGTATTGGATATTAGATTTTTTTATGTCCATTAAGATTTGTCTTATATAAGTGGGTGCTCCTATGTTTGGTGCACACATATTTATGACTGTTACCTTCTCCTCTTGTGTTTTTTCAAACCAGTATGTAGTGGCTTTCTTTATTTCTTTTGATCATTCTTGGTTTGATGTTCAGAGAGTGTGCAAACAGGATTGTTACAGTTTTTTTTTTTTTTTTTTTTATGAGATCCTGGAGCATGTAGTATAGTGTTCCTTCTTTTGACTTTCAGCCTATGTATTTCTTTATGAGTTAAGTGTGTTCCTTGTACACAGCATATCATTGGATTTTTCATCCTCATCTACTCTGCCAGTCTATTTTTTAATTGGTGAATTATAATTGATGATTATAATTGAGATGTATTGCCTCATGATTAAGGTGCTATTTACCTGCTGTTGTATGCCTCTTTTTCTCCTGCATTTGTTTTCCCTATTTGGTGGGTTCTTGCCATTCTCACTCCTGGAGTTTTGGTCATTTGGGTTCCTCTGGAGAATACCTTTATTAGTCTGTGTAGAGTTGGCTTTGTCATCATAAAATTCATTAGCTGTTGTTTGTCATGGAAGTATTTCACTTATCCATCAAACATGAGAGTTTTGCAGGGTATATCAATCTGGCTTGGAATTTGTTTTCTTGCAAAACTTGTAGTCCTGTTTTCTGTCCTGTTTTTGACTTGATGGTTTGTGAAGAGTAATCTGACATTATTCTGATGGGTTTTCCACTAAATGTGATCTGTTTCTTTTCTCTAGAAGCTTTTAATATATTGTTCTTGTGCTGTGTTTCTTCGATCTTGATTATTATATGCCTGTGTATGGTCTCACTGAGTTGATGTTATTTGGAATTCTATGTTTTGGTCACCTGAATTCAGATTTTCCCCCATATTTGGGAAGCTTTCTGCCATTACTTCTGTCCATATACATTTTATATCATTTGTATTGACTCTTCCTCATTGATGCCTATTACTCTTATGTTGTTCACCTTGATATCATCTTGCAGATGTTGAATTATTTTTTCCTGCATCCTAGTTGCAGGAAACGAGAGATCTTTTCTTAACTCTTTACTAGGTGTCTTCAAGACCTGAAGCTCTATCTTCACTTTTATTCGAACAGTTTGCCAGCTTGTGATTGAGATTTAAATTTTCTGAATGTCTCTTTGAATCTGCTTCATGCACTCCATTTGTTTCCTATATTGCTCATTCAATTATTTCATTATTTTTCTATTTTCTTATATTTTTATTGTCTTATTTAGATGCATTTAGTAATTCTTTCATTACAGTTATCATTTCCTTTATTAATTCAGAGATTATTTCTCATCTGTTTTCCTCTATAACTTTCTGCAGTTGTTTCTTTACTTCAGATGCTATTACTTCAGATTTCAGGAAGGTGATTTCCAATATCATCTATGCTATTATCTTCAGCATTGGTTTTGGGTGGGCTCAGGGTTTGAGAATGCATTTTTCTCCTCTTTGTCATTTTGTATAGCACTGTCCTCTTACCATTGGATTAGAACTCTGGTGTAGATCCCTTTAGCTCCTACTGATATTCTGACCCAAGAGAGGTTATGTGATTAATGCAGTTACAGTATTGAATTTACAGAATTACAGTTAGCAACACTAAAATTGGGTAGTGAGATTTGGCAGTTGACAAAGTTTTGTTACTAATGGGTTTGTATTTTAGATCATAAGAACAAACATGACTGTATAGGTAAACAGATGTTAAAATGGGAATTTGTATCTAAATTTGTTTCCCTAAGTTCTGTCTGATCAACACCCTTGATGTACCTGGAGTCTTCCAGGCTGACTAGTTCAACCCTGTTACCTGTTACCTCCTCTCTCAATCAAGAGAGAATGAAAGGGGATGATCTCTAGATCTGGGTCTAACAAAGTGTCTCCAATTACCAGGTCCAGACCTGCTAAGTTTGAACTTGTCCAGGTGGGGCTGGGTTTGGTCTGGCTGCTGTGCTCTGCTTCTTTCTGCTGCAGCCCATGTAAGTGAACCCACTGTGCCCCTGAGACAAGATGTTATGCTCCTGGATTAGCTGGATGGGTCTCACCTCTAGCCTTTCTGCAGGGAATTATGCCACCGGGTTCCCCACCAGGCCTGTCTAATGGAGGAGATTCTGGCAGGTGGGCGGGCGCGCCCACACACTTGGGGCCTGGGTGCTAGTCAGAAACAGGTTCTCTGTTTTCTCAGTTGACCTTTCCACTGCAGCCCTTCAGTGGCTGGAGTATTAGGACTCCACTGATATTCTTGATTCACCTCATTTAAATTCTATCTCCTTAGGTTTTATATGATGTTCAGTATCAAGGCAAAGATCAACAGGATCATCTTTTATTTTTTCTCGATCTTATAGCCAGGTTCCTGAGGACTTTTCATTTGATCATGAACCAAACCATGTTCTCTGAATGTATTGAGGAAATGTCTATCTCCCTGTGTGTTTCTGGGGTTTTCTTGATTTTAGCTGCTGCCTGTATGGTGAACAGTGGTCACTATATGCTGAGCAAAGAGTTCTGCAGGGCTATGTTGAGACTGAGATGACTGAATGTGCTGGAAAATGGAAAGAAACTCCTGATCCTTTTTGTTGCTATATACTAGATTCCAATAAAGCTTGTGTTCCTGAGCCAATAAGCCAACAGGTCATGCAAATCCTCTTCAGATAAATCCATGCCTACATTGACCTAAGCCTCTCAAGTAATGGAAAATGAAGAGTTTCCTGTAGAAAAGTCTCCTTTGGCTCCAGCTTCTCATGGCTCCCAGAGGCCTTTCTGAAGGGAGGTGATGAGCTTTTCTCTTGCACTGCCTTGTAAGCAGTGACTCAGAAATTCTCCTCAGGCACAAACTCCTGGGCCCACTTTCATTCCTCTTGACCCCTCCTTGCTCTTGCTTTTTGGATCTCTCCGTGAAATGCTTCTCCTCTAACTCCTCTGCTTTCCTCTGCTTTTCCTCCCCTGCCTACATCAGGCCCTCCCACTTGCCTGACTTCTCGTCCTCCTGGTTTTTACTTGCACCAGCTATGACTTTCTACATGAATTTGGATTCATCATCAAACTCAGATTTCTTCCTTCCCTTAGTTTTGTCATTATCTTGATCTCCCTTCTCCTCCTTATGGAAGTCTGCCATCTTCTTCTAAAGTCATCAGGAGCTTACACCTTTTGGGTGACTTCCCCTAAAGAGCTTCTCACTGTTGGTCTTGGAAGCAGATGAATCTGATTTCACATTTGCATCCACATCAGAAAAGCTCTTTCTCTCCTTCACTTTATCAGAAATGTCTGTTTCTGTTCCTTATCTTTCCCATTTTCTTCTGGTCTTCTAGACGACTCTCTGTATAGGCTGCTCCTCCTGTAGTATCACTCTCCTCCTTCTGAGATGAGCCATAAGAGCAACCAGTGGCTGGTGGGCTCTTAGCCACAGGGTTTTATCTGGGTGGGCTCAAGGATCCAGAAGCATGGTAGCACTGACTTTGATGGCTCTGAGACTGGTACCTAGCACCATTTGGCAGGGATGAGACTGTCCTGGATGTGTTGGAAAGCAAAGGACTAGGTTTTGGCACGGAGCTAGGGTAGGGTGACCGCCACCTCACCACCACAGACTGACGAGGACTCTTGAGAGCTGGACTTCACTCCCAGGGCCTCAGAAACTGCAGAGGCTCATGATGCAGAACCAGTGGTGTAGGTGGTAGCATCTGGCGATAGCTTTGAACTCTCAGATGCTTTTGTATCTTGAGAGGTGCCTCGAAAGAAGGTCTGATCCTTGGCCTCATCTTCCTGGCTATGCCCAACAGCTTGAGATGGCTGACTATCCTTGGAAAATGACCTTTTCTCTTTTGCAGATTTGCACTTTGAAAATTCAAGCTGTTGGAGGAAGAACGAGAGGAGGAGGAGAGCCTTGATATATCAGAAGATGGCTTATCCAAGTTTCTAGAATGGGTGCTTGACCTTGGTGAAAGAGACTTTTGTTTCAGGACCTGGATCAAAAACAGCCCGGAGAGTCTGTATGGTTCCAATAGTTCTGCCAATTAGAGTGGTAGTTTCATAACCTGTATGGTTATACTGACCCCATGCACAGATTCCTCTGTTATGCCCTTGGAAATAATGGGGCCTCCGATAGCCTCTGTTGTGACCTCAGAAACCTCAATTCTAATACACTCTGGGGTGATTCCTTTCTCTGATATGAGCGAAAATGCGATCTGGAGTGAGACCTAGAACTCAGCTGTGCTTCCTTGATCAAGACCTAGAACTCAACTGTGCTTTCAGGACAGATTGGCTTCTGGATCGTGATTTCAAAAATGAACAAGAATGAGATCTTGATGCTGATCTTGGACAAGAAGAGCGAGACCCAAGCTTGGATTTATTTTTGACATCTCTGAAGAAAGGCTCACTTTTTAATTATACCTTGTCAGAACAATGATTCAAGGGTACACTGGATGTAGTCCTGCTGGGGAAGAATACTTGTTGTGCCGCTGACTGCTCCAGTTTACTAAGTCAGGATTTAATTCTAGGCCTACGGCATGGACCTCACAGGTGACCTCACAGGCAACCTTGCAATGGCACAACAGGCCTGAACCTCGCCTAAATGTTCTTAATTTATGTCTTAGTCTGGTTTTCATTGATATAACAAAGTAAATGAGACTGGTACTAAACAAGAAAATATGTTTATGTAGCTCAGAAACTTGCAGTTTGGGAGTCTCGCAGTGGATATTATCACTATCTACTTGGCCTTGGCGAGCCACCTGTGGCTACATCACAAAATGGTAGATGGTATTAAACAGCAGGAATTGTGCCAGGAGTTCAAGTGGCCTGTGAAGAACAGGGATTCAACGGTGGTACCTGGAGCATTTATAACAATCTGCTGTCACCATAATTATCTTGTTCCATGAGAGTTCTAGAAGACAGACTTAGTTCTCTTCTGTGGGTGGTGGCCACATGACCTAATTTTCACCCTTCAAATTGCCATCCCATAATTCCTCAGGAGCATTGCTCAGGAGATTTTAACCTCTGCCAGGGAGATGGCTCAGTAGAATGGCTCAGTGGAGATTTTAACCTCAACCCAAATTTTCACCAGAGCATGTCACACTAAAATCATACCAACCTACTTCCTGTTGTCTCAATGACCTCATAATTTTTTTTTCTTTTCACTGAAGTTCTTGTGGGGTTTTATTAAGATATGTTAGCAAACATCAAGATTCATCCAACCATTTTTCTGAAACTTATAAACCTTGGTAAAATTTGACCTATGCACATACACTTATAAAATAACATATCCCATGAAAAACAGAGTTGCCTCAGTACATTTGTTAATTAACAGAAAGCCACTTTTCCTTTTCTTGAAATGTTTTTAAAATTTTAAGTTCCAACTATTTACTTCTCAGTGGAATTGGTCCCTGTGCTTAAGGATACTGAAATTTTCTCCCAGTAGTTTCTTAAAAAACTTCAGAGACCCTCATTTTCAGATTAAAAAAAAAGAAAAAACAGTAGTAGTTAAAGATCTTATTCTGTTTCTCTGCACTGATACTTTTTTGTATTAGTTGGCTGATCCATGGCTTGAACAAGTTACTCGACAACTTTAAGATGGAGAGGTCTAGTTTTCTCAAGGTTTCAGAGGATTTTTCCAACTGCTGGCTGAATCCAAGGTGTGACTATCATAGCAGAAGGCTGTGGCAAGACATAATGGTAGCTGGGAAGCAGAGCAGGGGAACAGCACAGGAAGCTGAGGATCCAGGTATGGTGTCCAGAGCAGGCGTCCACTACCCACTCGGCCACATCCAGGGTGTACTTTGCTCCTACACTGGGCAAATCCCAAGCCAATGAAGCTGCCAGTTCACCTTAAGCAGTGCATTTTTCCATGTCTAAACAATAAGATACACATAGTTTATAAATATTCAAATTGTAGATTTTTACTTTAATTTAATATTTAAAATGTAGAAGCTAGGACCACATTATATTACTTCTATATCAAAATAAAATGTTTCCAAAAACCTTTGCTCTTGGTAATTGGTAAAACACATATGACTAAAATTTACAATTGTTCAGTGTTAAAGGGTTTTATTTTACATATAATATTTACAAAATAAGATAAAGATTACATATATCTAAACAATAAGATGCACATAGTTTATAAATATTTAAATTGTAGACTTTTACTTTAAAAAGCATCACGTTTTAAATGTGAAACTAAAATATATTAATTAATTAATTAATGATGACCCCACTGTGTTGACATGTTAAGTTATACCATGGTAGATGATAATACTTGACACTCTTAAAACAGTGATTGTGTTGTACACAATATATTCATGATTTCTGTGTACCTGGGGACATGGAAAGTACTGGAGGTAACAATGACCTTCTGACTCAGGACAGCAGAATATATGGTATAATCTGTGGTCACTCCACTTGGCACAGCTCATTGTGGATCTTAGCTTGACTCCACTGGGTCTGCGTTGGGTGGCAAATGGTGAGTGGAGCTTACTGATCCCTCTCAGATCATGCCCAAGAACTTGAGGCTGTATTAGGCTGGACACAGTCCCCACTGCACAATTAAGGGAAAAAAAATTGCTAGAACTCTATTTCCTTCTGAAATTTTTTTTCTGTTACCTGGGGACATGGAAAATACTGGAGATAACAATGACTTTCTGACTCAATGTGCCTAAGTGGTATGTGGGCAGAACTGGTTGGTGACACAACTTTATTTAAATGAAGTGCTCTGTAAATATTTGTTAGGTGGTCAATAGTATATTATTATTATTTGATGTATTGGATACAGGGTCTCACTGTGCAGCTCTGACTCATAGTGATCCTCCCATTTCCAGCCTCCCCAGCGCTGGGATTGCAGGCATGCGTCACCACACACGGGCTCAGTTGCTGGCTCGGGACACCCAGGGCTGGGGCTGATGTGGCATGTGGTGCCAGGAATCAAACCCCAGTCCCTGTGCTTCTCTAAGCAGGTACTTAGTTTGCTCAGCTATCTCTCTAGCCCTCTCATTATTATATTTTAACTCCAAAGTTTGTTGAATTTTTTTCTGGCTGATTGGTTCATTGTAGAATATAAGGTGTTGAGGTGTTCCACTATCGCACTGGTCTCTGGTCCCCCTTTTAGATTAAAAAACATTGCTGAATGAAATTGTGTACTCTATTTATTTATAATCCTTATAGTTTCATGCTGAGTGATACTGTTAGTATTGTTTGGACATTTAATTTTTCTTTTCATAGTTTTGACATAAAGTTTATATTTACTAGTATCTACTACAGTTCAAATTTGGCTGTACCTGGAGTATATTTTTTCTGTTCCTCACTTTCAATCTGTAAGTATCTTTATTGGTGAAATGAATTTTTGGTGAGTAGTATACACTTGGGTCTTGTTATTTAGTTATTGTTTATTTTCATTAAATATTTATATTTAAATTGAGGAATTTAATCTGCTTATATTGAAATTTTATTATTCATATATAAGAACATACTCCTGCCATTCTCATCAATCTGGTAAATAGGCAAGTTTCATGGTGTCATAGAAATCATGGTATTTCCCTTTTACTCTTGGATCAGTACTATTTTAAGCCTTTCTTAGAAGACCCATGTATTAGTGAAAAATTCCCTCCTTTTTTGCTCATCTGGAAAAATATATTCACTACCCCTACCCTTTCTATGTGTTGTTTAGGCTTGTCTTGGACTCACTATGTAGCCTAGGCTTGCTTAAACCCACAGCAAGATCCTGGCTCAGCCTTCTGAGTGTTGAAATTGTAGATGTGGACTTCCCTTTCTGGTATATACTCCCATAATTTGTATGTATATCTAAAAAAATAAAATAAAACTATCTCTCTCTAATATATACATATAATCCATATATATACATATAATTTTCATATATATATATATGAAAAAAAAAATATATATATATATACACACACACACATATTTTCTTAGTTTTTAATGTTCTTTTTTCAGGACTGAATGTGTGATCATTTGTTTATGGTCTTTCCTAATTTATCCTTTGGATAGATTTGGTCATGTATGACTCAGTTATTTTTGCAACTTTTTCTGGTTTTTGTTTGTTTTTCTTTTTTTGTACTGGAGATCGAACTCAGGACCTTATGCTTGCCAGGCAGAAGCTTAAGCCACTGAGCTTAAGCTTGTATCCTCAGCCTGTTTTTGCTTTTCACTTTAAAAAACCTTACTATGATATTTCTCTGAGAGAGTGTTTTTGATTTAAGTGTATTTGTGAGCTTTGGATTTTTCTAAATCTGGATGTTCTTACCTCTTTGAAGACTTGGAAATTTCTCTTACTGTTTCATTAAGTAAATTTTCTTTTTTCTAAAAAGCATTTAGTACAAGGTCTACAGAGTCTCTCTACACAGATCAGACCTGTAGTGATTCTGCTGTTTGCAGCCTCCCAAGAGCTGGTGCTACAGGTGCGCACCACCAGATGCAGTCTCACTTGCCCTCTCAGCCCACCCCGGGGTGGAGATTGAACCCTGCCTAAGCAGGCGCTTTATTTGGCTGAGCTATCCGGCTGACCCTCATTAAGTAAACTTTTATTATTTATTTTTTTGCTTTTTACAGAAGGCTCTACAGTGTGTTCAGGGTCTCACTACTAGATCGGATGCATAGTGATACAAGAGCTGGGATTATAGGCGGGCACCACCACGCCCAGTCTCAATCGCCCTCTCAGCGTTTCCCCAGGGCGGGGCCAGCAGGACAGGCCTGGGTATCTCGCTCCTGGCCCCTGCTCCTGCTTGCAGGAACTTTAATCTGCTGAGCTGTTTGGCTGGCCCTTAAGTAAGCTTCTAATAGCCTGTTATCTTCTCCTAGAACCCCCGTAATTTAAATATTTATTTATATGATGAGCCCCAGTAAATGTTTGGCAGGCTGCTACCCCATCTACCTGAGCTGCAGCTCCTTTAGCCCTCTGGAGGAAATTCACTGGTGCCTCTGGGAAAAATGGGGCATGAAAAGTCACAGGGTGGACCTTATTGGTTTCCGTGGATAGACTCTGATGGGATATGGTCTGAAGATGGTGCCATGCCTCAGCAGGGAGGGTGGGTCAGGACACGTAGGAATGCAACAGTATTCTCTCCCTAACAATTTTCTTGACCAGTGCCAGGATTGTGAAAACTGTAGAATTCTCTAACAGCAAGAATTTTAGGCACAGTTGCCACTAAGAAAATTCTTTGAAACCCGCCTCTTACTTTTTATACGTTATGAAAAATACCTCCTGGCTCCCTGCTGATCTTGACTGAGGAGGCTGGGCTACAAATGCAGAGCACTTTTTCTTCTTTTTTTAAGGACATTCTGTCTTGGTGTTCCTCAGCATCTCCTTGATTTGCACTGAAAACTGCTCCCTCAAGTATTCTAGGCCATTATTTATTTATTTTTCAAGACATCATATTGTTATGCAGTTCAGGGTGATCTTGGACTCATGGTGATCTTCCTGCCTCAGCCTCTTGAATGCTGGAATTATAGTATGTTTAGCAACCATGCATATGTCATTATTCCATATTTGTCTTTCTCTTTTATTGTAGGAAAAGAAACAATAAAGACTTTTCATATCCACCTTGTAATCAAGTTGCTGTATTTATTTTCAATTCAAGCATATTTGTGTGTATGTGCCGAGTGTGCATATACGTGTATATTCAATTTGGTGGGAAAAGTAGACTGAACTTATCTTTTCAATGCATTATCTACATGCAGCTATTGAGAAAGATGAATAGATAAATACATAGATCACTGGCATGGGTAGGATGTTAGCTACTTAATATGTTAATCAACAATTACTATATCATTAACAAAATGGATTTTCCTTAATTGACTAATCAGTTAATGGCAATGTTCCAATTATCTGTGAGTGTACATAGTGAATTATGACGTAAGTTTTAAAAGTCCTCTACTGGCAATCACTTGTTCAATATCCACTTAAGATTCGCAATAACAAAAAGATTTAAAATTTTAGGCATGCTACTAAAATTCTTTTGAAGAAATTACTATAAGCTAGGAGGCAAGAAAATAGGGAGACTCATAGAACTTTCTAGAATGAGTATATATCGTATTTGATAAATAAGGTCAGTGTATGAGTATTTTAAGAGTAAAGCAATACTTTAGTAGCCTCATCTTTATTGATAGAATCTATTTTTGACTACCATATATGATCCCACTCTAAATTTACAAGCTCAAAAGTTCAAGTAAGTAGCATCATTCTTGAGTTTATTTTTGTCCACCAGTGTCTAAAGAAACTATCTGAATTTCTGAAGACAGCATTTCCACTCCCAAATGACCAGCGATTTAGAAAAACAGAATTTGCATAGGACTTAAGAACATGGACTCTAGAGATTCAGCCTCCTGAGTATGAATATTGGATTAGAGAGTTTATTCCTCCTTAATTGTGCATGCTTGGGTCAATTATGTAAACTCCTGTGTCTTATTTTTTTTCCCAACTGGAGAAAAATAGTATTAAAAGTCTTTAATCCTCTTGGGGTTTTACAAGGAATAAACACTCTCTCTAAACATATGCCAAACGTGCAAACTGCTGTAATGTATGTGTATTTCATTATAATTAGTCTAATAAGACATATATGCTAAGCCAGGTTGCTTAAAGCTTTTAGCTTACCTTTGTAATATGCTACTTCACTCTTGTGTTATATCATTGCTTTCCTCTGAGCCATCAGCACTCTAAGGTCCAGGTCTTAGCAAAGTGTACTGAAGAATTAAACTAGATAGTGCTCACTGTCACTCTAGCCTAGGAAGTAATTGTATCTTTCTGAGTTCCCATATGTTTTAGGTCATAGCAGAACAATAAATTATAAATATATAATATTTTTAAATGAATTGATTTTCAATACACTATGGTTCTCAACAGAAAATTATCTTTGTTTTATTTACAATGCTGGTATTATGAACAGCATTTCTTTATCCCAGTTATGATTAGTTGGAACAATATTTTTCTGAGTACAACTGTATGTTGCATGCATACAAGTTGCAATGATCACCACGCAGCCTGTATGTCACAGGAGCGACCTTTCTCTAATTTAAAGTTTTAAACACTTAGGCTATCAGATTTATCAATGAAATACCAATTAAGTTCTTTGGACATCATGGACACCAGTTGGCATCGTGGGAAATTGATGTCATAGTACCGTCACAGCAACAGCCCTGTGATGAAGGACAGGATCACTGACAATAGTTACTGCAGGGTATTCACACTGCTACAGTGAAGCACCACAGATTGAATGGTTTAGCTGCAACAGAAAGGTCTGTCTTCCAGTTATGGAAAGTCCATGCGGAAAGCAAGATAAAATTAACTGGTCAGAGCCTGACTCCTCAGAGACAGATAGTTTTCTTTTCACTTACAACCTCACAAGGCTGAAGGGTCAAAGTTTACTTTGGGGTCTATTTTGTAAAATTACTAATAAATTTGTGAAGGCTGTGTTCCAGTTCTTGAATTGTGTCTTTAAGCCTTCACCTCCCAATGCTATCATTGTGTAGACTGGGATAATAACATATAAATGCTGAAAATGTGGAGAGGAGAATCTAAGTAGTTGTGCAATAGCCAAAGCTTCTGGCTTCATGGCTGCAGTCCTAAATTACAGTTGTGCACTGGGAATTGCTTCCAGTGAATTACATACCAGAAGAACTGCTTGCTCGCTCCTCATCACAAGCTAGAAGTCTTTCTATGCTGTGTAATATATATTTACTACCAACCTTTACCTTAGGCTTTCTTTATTGAGATACTCAGAAAGAGAATGAAGAGATACCTTGCACTAAATTTTAAGGAAGTTGAAGTCAAGTCACTCTAGAAGAATTTTTGAGCTGTCTACATTTTTGGGAATCCTACTCAAGTTCTGTGAATTTCAATATCGCTCCTTAGATGGAATGGAAGAAATAAGATTCATTTCACAGAATATTTACAAAATGGAGAGCAAAGAATTGACAAAACTCACAGTGTAGGATTGTGTTGTTGAGTTCAAGTACCTAAGTTAGTTGAATGACAATGGAGTGCCCATCTTTGACAGGTGTAGACAAAGGAAGGGGTATAGAAAGGAAGAATCATGATGTGTGTGTATGGACAGTACAGTTGGGATAGATAAGGCTGTGCTTCTACATAATCCTATGAGAGGCAAGATTTGCACTAATGGTGGTTGGACAGGATATTATGTCAGCTTCTAGTACTATGGACAATCACTAGGAAAATATCAAGATACAAAGCATTAATTATTGAATCTTTGATGTAATTCAGGTATAAAAAATAAGATACGCAAACAGCTACACTCTATTTACTGATAAGAGAATATGGTGTAATAATGTCTGTAAGTATAATATCATGTATGCACCTTCTATGATACCAAAACATTATGAAAACAGTTTGCAATGTATTAATTTATCAAATCCATCTTGTCAAGGTATCTTAAAACTGTCTCATTGATATTTGTACTTAAACAAAAATTAAAAGAAACTCACAATGGGTGCTTTCACATATAGTAAAAGTGCAGTGAGTATGATCTTGTATTTGAGCAGCGATTAATAATTGTTATTCTGCATTATTTTTAACACAAAATATCTCATTTGGAAAATGCACATATAAATTGAATCAACTGTATACTTTTAAATCTACATAAATACAATGCAGTATTTTTTAAAGCCAAAAAGTAGAAATAACAGTAAGATGGAATTTCAACACAGATTAGTTATGAAAAAAAATATTTCAAGGAAAGAGTCATTAAAAATGCATACATGTTACTAAATGTAACAGCTAATAAATATTCATTTGGTATTTAGGTTTGGTAAGAAAAAGCACAACCTCATCTTACTGGATGAACTTCATGGTTTTTTTTTTTTTTTCCGTTTTGATGATGTTATCTTGAGCTTGTCTATTTTATTTATTCTTTCAAATAATCAACTCTTAGATTTATGGATTTGGGGTATTGTCTTCTAACTCTCAGTTGCATTGATTTCTGCTCTAATCTTTATAATTTCCTCCCTTCTTGGGGCTTTGGGATTGACTTACTCCTCTCTCTCTCTCTCTCTCTCTCTCTCTCTCTCTCTCTCTCTCTCTCTCTCTCTCTCTCTCTCTTTCTCTCTTTCATAGTACCAAGGCAAAAAGCTCAGGACTCTGCACTTGCCAGGCAAATGCCTATTCTACTGAGCTATCTCCGCGGCCCCTTGCTCTTCTTTTACTAGAAGCTTGATAGTCACATTAGTTTGTTTATTCGTACTCGTTCTGCTTTCTTAATGTGAGAATTCATTGCTACCCATTGCCTTCTGAGGACTGCTTTCATTGCACCACACAGATTCCCATTAGTTGTATTTGCATATTTTTTGAACTCACCTCCCCTGTTGATGGGAGTGTAGATTGGTACAAGTACTGTGGAAATCAGTGTGATAACTCTTCAAAATAATCTAGGATTAGAGGACCAGCTCAACTAAATTATACCCCTTTTGAGTATTTGCCCAGATGAATTAAAAACATTGTACCACAGCAATATATGTGGGCTTATATTTATAGCAGCAATATTTGTAATCACTAAATCTTGGAAACAACCCAAATGGCTATCAAATTAGGAATGATAAAAAAAAAAGGATTTTTAAAATATTTATGAAGTATTCCTCAGCCATGAAGGAGAATAAACTTAAGACTTGCATAGATAAAGGAATGGAACTAGACACCATACTATAAGTGAAATAAATCAGACTCACATGTATAAGCATCATATTGTCTCCTTACTGTAAGAAACTGAAAGAAAGGGCTGACAAAATGTCTCACAGACTAAGCCTGCTTAGGCAAGCACACAGACGAGGGTTCCATGTTTGGAACCATATGCCACACTGGCCCCAGCCTTGGGCAAGCACAGCCTGTAATTGAGTCCAGGCCTGGTGGCCCACACCTGTAATCTCAGTACTGGGGAGGCTGAAGACAGAAGAATCACTGTGAGTCCAAGCTGAGCAGTGAAATCCTGTACAAAATACTTTAAAAAAATTAAAAAGAGGGGCCTGAGGAGATAGCTCATTTAGAATCACCACTTGTGTAGCAAGTGCAAGTTCCTAAGTTTAATCTCTGGTACTAGAAAAAAAATTAATAATAAATAAATATAAAAAGAAAGCCAGAAACTGAAGAGTAAATAAGACTTTAAAAAATGCAATAGATACTGTGAAAGGAAGGGAAGTTGTTCAAAAGGAACAAACAACTGGATTAGGGAAAGGAAAAAAAAAGAAAAGAATATATATATATACTGTCAAACAAGATAAAAACATCAGGTATCATTGCCATTCATCTCAAACTATGCTTCCTTTTCTGGGGCTGGGGAGATAACTCAGCGGCCCAAATGCCTGCCTGGCAAGTGCAAGTTCCTGGGTTCGATCCCTGGAACTACATGCCTTGCTGGCCCCAGAATACACAGAACACTGAAACACGGTGTGTTGGTACATGCCTGCAAACCCAGAGCTGGGGATGCTGGGACAAGGGATCACTATGAGACTGAGCTACATGGTGAGACCCTGTTCCAAATACATAAAATATTAACAAAGGGTTTCTGCAAAATCTATGGAAAACATGATCAATTTAGACCACCTGGCAATAAATATGCATACATATATAATCTGTGTTTTCCAAGTGTCATATATTATAACTAACATGTGTACTACTAATTTCTTTTAGTTCATTGAAAGGAAGTTAGTGTTTATATTTTTTAATTAATCTTACATGCATATACCTGGTGATCTGTGCAATTACTTTGAAGATAACAATATGCAATATAATAACATTATTAGTTTCCTATTAGCTTGTGTTGAAATTCCATATCATTTTGTTGCTTTCTTATTAGTTTTAAATACAAAAGAGAAAAATCAGAGATATGATAATTAGAGCTGTCAAACAGGATAAAAACATCAGGTATCATTGTCATTGGTCTCAAACTATGTTTCTTGTTCCCCAAATAATCAAAGATGTTTACATTGAAATGTTAATAAAATAGTTAGACATTGACATAACCATGATATATACTTTAGATTTATTGCACTAAAGCATATGAACAGAACCTATAGTATTATATCACTTTTAATAGATATGTTTTCCAAATTTCAACATCTATGAAGGTGAGATTATTTATCTAAGTTACTCTGTTGTGTACTGATGTATGTTTTCTTCTTTTCTAGTGAAAGTTTTATAGTATAAAGTAAAGAAAAGCAGGCAGAGTCAGGCATAGCTGTAACAGTGACCTTGTGGGGCTGGGAGGTAGCTCAGCAGTCTTATTGCCTGTCTGGTAAGTGCAAGTACCTAGGTTCAATCCCCAGAACTTCATGCCATGCTGGCCCCAGAATACCCAGAGCACCATGCAGGTGACTGAAACCTGATGTGGTGGCATATAGCTGTACAATGCTGGTGATGCTGGGATAAGGGGATCACCGCAAGTCTGAACTCCATAGTGAGACCCTGATCCAAATACATAAAATATTCAAAGAGAGTTTTTGCAAAATCTAGAGAAAACACAATCAATTTAGACCAACTGACAATAAATACTAATATTCCACCTATATTTATGAAGTCACATTTCAAAATATTGTGTATCCTTACTATTCAGAGGTTCTGTACTCGTGAATTTGCTTAGTGTAAAAATTTTAAACCACAACTCAATATGTTTATAGTATTCTCTTGTGAATTCATGGATATGTGCAGAGCCAGGAGAAATTAGAGTTGTCAGCCATGGTTTCCAGGTGAGATCGAAGATGGCTTCTTTTGTCAAGTGTCATTCACTTAACAATTCTCATTCCACAGTGTATTTAATGCTATAATTTTTCACATTTTCTATGCTTTCCCTTCATGACTGTGGTGTGTTAAGTGGTTCCTAGGCACACCGCTGAAGAACTACATGGCACTACTTAGTTAAAGAAGTCTGATGTAACTCTTAAGACAAAAGCCCTGATCGGTAAGCACTGCGCAGGCTTGAGGTATAGGTCTGCTGGGTGTTGAGTTCAATATTAATGAATTAACATATTTTAGATAAAGCGTCCTTAAATGGAAAAAATCATCAAGTTGGTAAGTTGATCCCACTGATATAACTACTGTGACCAGAAGCTTTACAGAAATCTAATTCTGTACTTTGCTTAGAAGCAGTTATTTGACACTTTATAGAACTATTGTGAAAGAGAAAAGTTGATTCTATTCTCAGTTCATGTGGAGTAGGAAGAAAAGAATGAGAATGACTTCTCCCAAGATTCGTGTTATGAACTGAAGTAAGGTCCTTGTCACCTATGATTGCAGAGTATGCTGTGTGTGAGGCTGGTCTGAGCATGAAGAACAAGTTTCATTTTTTCATGTTAAGCGCGGATGGCTATAAAGGAGTTATATAAGAGTTAGGGAGCTTTGGTTGTAGAGCCCTTGAGTGATGTTATGAGCTATGTATTCATCAGAATAAGAATGGATTCCAAATATCAAATCTGAGTAGAATAATGACTAAAAATACTAAATGTAGTTCAAGCAGTAAAAATAAAAAGCTGAAGACATTTAGAGAACTTAAAATATTAACTTAATCTTTCTCACATTAGTTAGAATGAAAAAAATCAAAACAGACTTAAATCAAGAAATCAGATACAATGAAAACAGAAGCAAAAGAGAATATAAGTCACTTCTGTGTATTTAATTCAGGAAAAGTGAGGATGTGTAATTGCTTATTAGATTTAGTACAATTAAAGAATTTCTCATGTAATATATAGAAATTGAATAGTGTTTAAGAGAGAATAAATTTATACAGAATTTTAAAATGAAACAAAAAATAAGATCAGAGTTACACTGTAACTTTTTGTAGCAAAAAAAATTCTATGGGTCTTGCTTTTAGAAGAAGAGAAGATCATATCTGGACACTGAGAGAAAACATTAAGAAGAGGCATTTTAAAAAAACAGAGAGGTTTCCTGAGCAATTTGTTTTAGTAAATGAGCAAAACTATGAAATTTAGGTTGAACAACATAATCACCAGTGAGTGGGAAAAAAAAAAAAGATAGGGCTGTGGACTCTATTGAGTTCAATGAACATATATAAAATACATTGCTAAATTAAAGTCTGTTTGCACCCATATTTAATTACATAAATGCAGGTTTAGAAGAAGCAGAGCTGGATCTCACTCTCTAGGTATGTGAGCTTGCCAAGAGCACTGCTGTTCACTGAAGGTTGAAGGAGCTATAGAGGAGCCACATGGTCATGATGTGACCATGTACCATAGCATGACGAAACTTGAAAATTGACTCTATGCACCCACAATTCAGTGGGAGTATGAATTCAAAGCACAAGACAATGTGGGGATAGATGGAGGAAGTGGGTTAGGGAATAATAGAAAGGAAATCACAGTTGTTTCTGTCTCTGGCAACCAGTGAAGACATCTGCTGAGAAGAGCATAGCACTTCTGTTACCCTACTAGTATTTTGTCCAGCAGGGTCCATGGTGAATGGGTACCTTACTAACAGAGGATCTTGCTGGGAGTTGTTGATGTACATGTGTTGGGAAGTTCAGGCAGTAGATGCACAAGTTTGAGTCCAGCCTGGAGGTTTGAGTGAGACAATGTCTAAAAATATGATTTATAGCAGAGCTAGGTTTGTTGATAAATGATGAGGTGCTTGCCTGGTATACATGAGTTTTGGGGTTCACGCCATTCCTACTGTATATATATTTTGTGTCTGTTTGACTTAACTAAACAAAGAGAATATGATAGATTTCATTGATTCAAATGATTGATGTATTAGTATTTTGTTACAGGGCCAAAATACTTGACACTTACAAATTAAAAAAAGAAAGGTTTATTTGGATCATGGTATCAGAAGGTTCAGTCGGTCATTGGTTGTTTCCAAAGAAGAGATGGTGTGGACTAAGGGGATGCCTAGCTAATGCATCCTGGAAGGAGGGAGAGAAGGCAGGACTAGGGAGAGCACTATATGCTTCTGGCTTAGTTTCCCAGTGATGCACTCATTCTAGATATGTCCCACTCCCTGGCAATGCATTAAGCTGTGAACTAACAAAGGGATTAATGTATTCATGAGAATGATACATTCAGCTTTTATAAGTCCAGCCTCTATAAACATGAGAATATGAGGAGACACTTTGGATTAAACCATAATAACAAGGATTCAAATAAAGAGTATGTAACTAAAGTCCGATAATTCAATATCATTAAAAAAGCTTCCAAATTTAGATCAATTACATATATAAAATTAAAAAAGTGTTTGTTTCTAAATTTATTAGTAGGGCCTATTTGCCAAACATAATCAT
This sequence comes from Ctenomys sociabilis, assembly GCA_004027165.1. NCBI lineage: Eukaryota > Metazoa > Chordata > Mammalia > Rodentia > Ctenomyidae > Ctenomys > Ctenomys sociabilis. Next base: position 4,982 of record PVKA01004148.1, on the reverse strand, counting down.
TGAATGCATCATTTAAAGTTAACATGTGCTTAAAAAACACCTGAATTCTTTTTATGTGCCCTTCTACTCCCTTCACTTCCCCTTAGTAAATTATGAAACACATGAAGAACAAGAGTATCTCAAACTCAGCCTTGTGGAATATAAAATTTGTAGTTGTCTAAGAAAGTACCCTGGCTCTTTTACATTTACTCTTTTTATAAAGGAAACATATTTTATTAGGTACTGTATATACCACACATAATGTGGCATAATATCACTGAAAGGTAGATTTGATAACAATACATATCTTTCATTAATTTTATTGAGACAAATAGCTATGAGACAGTTTCAAAACAGGTTAGTAGGACAGTTAGAACAATTAAGACATTGAATGTTGTTGCCTTCATAGTAGTCATTAATAGTACATAATGATACATATTTGTATTTTTATTAAATTTATTGAAAACTAAACAGCAATGAGACCGATTCAAAACTGATTAGTAGTGGAGTTTCAATAATTAATGCATTGCATATTGTTGTCTTCATAGTAGTTATTCATAGTACAAGATGCATACATGATATCCTGTTCAAACACTATTAGTACAAATCTTTCTTTTCATTGAATTAAGAGAGTAGCTGTATATCTATCTTATTTTGCATAGACAAATATAAAATGATACTTTTTTGCTTAGTTTTCTGAGAGATGGGGTTTCCATTGCCATTTAAATATTGTAGGCATATAAATTCTGCAAAATAGTCCCTATACTCCAGTAGTCCATAAACATAATAGTAGTGGGTTATCCATAGGATGGGTAATGTCAGTTGTTGAACTGAGCCTTTTACAGCTCAGCATATTAACATGGAGATACTTTTCATACTTCGTTTTTATAATTCTCTGCTGGATGGTTAAGACCAGGATAAATCAAGACCTATATAACAAGAAATGTAACTTTGGTATTTGACAACGTCAGTTAAATCCCCTCAGGATTTACCCCAAAACCCTGTACCACAGCTTGTAGAACTTTTGTCAGTGTCAGGAATGCGGATGAGTCATGGCCATTGCTTGCCCAGTTTGCTCTCTGTGAGAACCTGAGAGAAAGCTCTCTCTCCATGTGACTCTCCTTAGGCACACTATACATCATCAGTCACTTTCACTTGTGGCCCCATAATCTCCTTGATTAGAAAATTTGGGACATAACTGAGGTACAGGTTGTTACAGTACAGGTTCTCTTGTACCCTGAGTCCTCGCTGACCACGAAATACTAGGGTCAGCTGCCCTTTCAGCCCTTCTTTTACTCTAATTTTTGGTCTGTAAACTTAAGTTATTAACCCTCTAGAAGAGAAGTTTAATGATATTATTTTCATATAACATAAGCAGTTGAGCTTAATGTCACTAATCTATCTGAGTATCAAATATCTTAGACATAATGTGGAACAGGTATTTTCCATCAAGTATTGATATACTAAATTTTAAAACCCTACAGAATGTGAAGAAAAAAATTAAATTTTTTTTAAAAATAGAAATAAACAATTACATAATTTTACAATAGAAACTCAGAAATCTAATCATATACAGCATTGTATCAGGACACTGCTACGACATATTTTTTCTTCACTCGTTTTAATTCATTACCTTTTTTTCAAACACACATTTACATGACAGACAGTATAGTAGTAATTGTTATGAAAGTACTTATTTAGAAGACCAGAATGACAAGCATTCCAAGCATGATCCTAATATTACATATTGTTATCTTCAGTGCAGGTGCTTAGTTCAGCATATAATTAGTCAGGGCAAAAATCATACCGATAAGCGTACTGAAGATTCTCAGGATCACTGCCTAAACCATACTGTGCATATAAATTTATGGCTTTGCCCCTGTCATGTTTCCTAGCTTTTCTCTGCCCTCTCTTCATTGTGCAATCATTAAGTTTTTGCCTCCCTTTTAATTGTGTTTTACCATTGTACTTTTATTTCTTCTTTTGAGTTCTCATTCTAGGGAGACTATATGATATTTATTCATGTGGGTCTGGTTTATTTCACATGAATATATCTGCAAGTGGAATCCACTTAAATAAAAGGGCTTCAAGTTTATCATTCTTTATAGTTGAGTAATGCTTCTGAGTAATTTGTGGGTTGTCTTTTGGTACTCTGTTACTAATTTCTTTTGACATGCAAAAACTTTTCAATAAGAGGATGCCCCGGTTGTTAATTCTTTCAAGTACTACCCATGCGATTTGGTTTTGTTCATGAACTCTTTGCCTACCCCTATGTGTTCAAGAGTTACTCCTACTTTTGCTTCCAGGAGTTTTAGTGCTTCTGTCTTAATGTTTAGATCGTTAATACATTTTGACTTTAGTTTAGGGCATGGTGATAGATCTAGGTCAAGTTTTAGTTTTTGGCATGTAGAGGGCCAATTTTTTTAGCACCATTTATTAAAGAGGCTTGTTTGGAAGAACAGGTGGCTGAGTGTGGTGGTCATGGCTTCTTCTTCTTCTATTTGATTGATCCTCAGGTCTGTTTTGTTGCCAGTACCATGCTCATTTTATCACAGTAGCTTTGTAGTATAATTTCAAGTCAGGAATGGTACTGTCTCCTGCTTTGCCTTTATTGCCTAGGATTGCATTGACTATTCTTGGTGTTTTCTGGTTCCCAATAAATTTACAAATAATTTCTATAGGACTGTGAGGAAGGTTGTTGGTAATTTGATAGGAATTACATTAAATCTGTACAACAATTTTGGGAGTATGGCCATCTGCCCCATATTGGTTCTTCCTATGCTGGAGCAGAGAATATCTTTCCGTTTTCTGAAATCCTCTGGGATATCTTTCTTCAGAGTATTGTAATTTTCATTGAATAGATCTTTTACTTCTTTAGTTAGATTAATTCCAAAGTAGTTCATTTTCTGTGATGCCATGGTAAAATGTACTGTTCCTCTAATGCCCGTCTCAGTGTGTTTGTGTTCTAGTTAGAGGAATGCTATTGACTTTTTGGTACTGATATTGTACACTGGTATGCTACTGAATTTGTGTATTAATTCTGCTAGCTTCTTGGTGGGTTTTATTTGGTCTTCCAAGTATCACGTTACCTGCAAATAATGATAGTTTCACTTCTTTACCTATTCTTATTCCTTTTATTTTTCTGTTTTCTAATGGCTCTAGCTGATCATTCCAGAACTATATAGCATGGAAAAGGTGATGGAGGACAACCTTGTCTTGTGCCAGAAATTTGAGTAAAAGATTTCAGTTTTTCCCCATTAAAAATTAAGTTACTCATTGGGTGGTCATAGATGGCTTTTATGAAATTGAAACAGAGGCCATCTATTCCAATTTTTTGTAGAACTTTATACATGAATGAGTGTTGGACTTTGTCAGAAAAATTTTCTGCATCAATTGAAATGATCATTTAGTTTTTAGGTTTGGCCCTGTTGATATAGTGTATTACATTTACAGATTTGTGTATATTGAAACATCCTTACATTCCTCGGATGAATCCTACCTGGTCATGGTGTATAATCTTCTTGATGACTTTCTGAATTTTCTTTGCTAGGATTTTATTGAGGATTTTTGCATTTGTGTTTATGAGAAAGCCTGCCATATAGATCTCTTTTTTGGGTTGTGTCTTTTCCTGCTATTGGAATTTGTATAATGCTTGCCTCTAGGAAATTATTTTGGGATGATTGATTCCTTTTCAATTTCATTGAAGAGTTTAAGTAGTATAGGGTTGATATCTTCTGTAAATTTCTTTTATAATTCAGCTATGAATGTATCAGCACCTGGACATTTCTTTGCTAGTAATTTTTTATTACATTTCATATTTCATTGGTTGTTGTTGGATTATTGAGGGTTGTTATATCTTCTTGATTCAGTTTTGATAATTTGTAACTTTTTTAATTTCTGTGTATTCATGGGGATTTCTGGTTTCTTTTGTCATTTATTTCTTTTGTCAGTTTCATTGCACTGTGGTCAAATAATACGCATGGAATAATTTCTATTTTCTTGCATTAACTTAAACATGACCTATGAGCTAGTATGTGTTCTACTGTAGAAAATTACACACGTGCAGCTGAAAAAATGTGTATTCAACTGTGGTTGTGTGGAACACTCAATTTACACAATGGTTCTCTAAGTCCATTTGTTCCAAGCTCTGGTTTAATTCTCCTACTCGTTTGCTAATTTTTTGTCTTATCAACCTATCATTTTTGGGATAAGGGTTTGTGGAGTCCTCCTGTTAAGATTGTGGTATTGAATATTAGATTTCTCATGTACATTAAGATTTGTCTTATGTAGCTGGGTGTTGCTGTGTTTGGTGCATACATATTTATGAGTGTTACTTCTTCCTCTTGAACTTTTCCCCAAACCAGTATATAGTGGCCTTCTTTATTTTGTTTTATCATTCTTGGTTTGATGTTGAAACTGTCTGAGAACAGGATTGCTACCTCTGTTTTTTTCTGAGGTGCTGGGGCATGTAATATTGTTTTCCATTCTTTGACTTTCAGCCTATAAATTTCATTATGAGTTAAGTGTGTTTCTTGTTTACAGAAAATTGTTGGATTTTGTTTCCTACCCAACTGTGCCAGTCTATTTCTTTTAATTGGTGAGTTGAGTCCATTTACACTGATGGCTATAATTGAGATATATTGACTTACGATCGACATGTTATTTATCTGTTGTTGTTTAGTCCTTTGTGACCTGTGTTTAATTGTTTGCCCTATTTAGTATGTTCCTTCTGTTCTCGTTCATGGTGTTCTCATCATTTTTGTTTCTGTCTACAACACCTTTTAATACTCTTTGTAGGGTTGGCTTTTTTTTTTTTTTTTTTTTTTTTTTTTTTTTTTTTTTTGCAGTACCCGGGATTCAACTCAGGACCTCGAGCTTTCCAGGCAAGTGCTTTCTCTACTGAGCCATCTCCCCGGCCCAGGGTTGGTTTTGTCATCCTGAAATGCTTTAGTTGTTCTTTGTCATGGAAGTATTTTTGCTCCTCCATCAAGCTTGAAAGAGAG